>JAPMNP010636107.1:1577-23160 GCA_029874935.1 Atherina boyeri
ATGTGCATGTTACATACATCAATAAATATTTCCCTTTTCAGTGTGATAAGAGACTTTAAATCTTCTCACCGTCTCCAGCATGGCCAACAGGTTGCCTCTGGGAAGCAGTTCCATGACAAGAGAGCAGTCTCTATCCTCCATAATCACACCCAGCAACTTGACCACACGCTCATGATTCAGGCTTGCCATGATATTCCCCTCCTCCAGCAGCGATCTTTTGTTGTCTCTGAAAATATAGTGGCGAGTAACAAAACATACTTAATGTTGAATCCTATTATCTTCATGAACATGGCATCATCTAAAAAACGTTTCTAAAGTTAATTAAAGCTGTATTTTTCCAAGATGCATGTACGAGGAGGTAAATCACACGCAGAATTTGACTGACTCAGAGTAAGTCTTAGTGATTTTGATGTCATTCTTGGTATGAATGAATGAATAAATGAATGCTTTATTTCAAACATAAACAAGTAACAAAAGAAAGTAAACAGAAAAAGAAAACAAAGAAAAGAAAAAAAACAAACAAACCTAAATTTAATATTAAAATGCTCTGTGTAGCACTCCCAAAGCAGGACACTCTTTAACCCATTTTTTTTAAAGGTAGTTCTTGCAAAATCAATCCAATAAGATTAATTTGTAGCTTTGGGATGTTTTATTAGGCTACATGTTTTATAGCACATTAATAATTTTAAGAACATTACTGTTTAAATGAATATTTTAGGAGGTAAAAGGCAGAAAACTCAAAAAGTCTTCCAATAGATGCAGATATACCCTCAAGTTTTAAATCGAGCATTTTGATAGCACGTTTTTTCTGCTTTACATTGTACAGTTATATGAGAGACCCTTTTTCACTATCAGAAGAAATTTTTTTTGCATTTCATCATTCATAGCTGTTAATAGATTTTAACACTGCTGCCTATAATACATTAATCGACTACTTGCAAGCTTGGTAAACACAGCTTGTTCGCAATGATTTGATTAAATAAAGAGGTGGTTCAAATTCAGACTTCTGTTAATATTTCTTGTGTATCTTTGACTCCTTCCTTTGTCTCCTCTTCATGAGTTTTAGTCCCTGCCACTTGCAGTGCAAGCAGAGGGCAAAGGGCAGGATTTTTATATTACCAATTGAATTAATGGATTTTTATACTTAATTATAAAACACTTTAGAATTTGAGGTTACAGATTAATAGGAAACATGTCAATCACCTTTCATCAATCACAGATTCCTAAAAGACTTCCTCCGACCTCCATCTTCTCTCAACTCATCTTAATACACATTATTTTAAGCGCCTTTCAATGAAACCCAAGGTCACTTTACAAAACATATCAGAGTAAGCAACAACACAGTAAAAAAGTTAAATACATTTGTATAAGTGCAATACAAAATAAAATAATAAAGCAAAGTAAGAACAACACAGTAAAAATTTAATAAAATAGTATAAGTGCAATACAAAAAAGGAACAAGTCAAACAGGTGTAATGAAAACAGTTAAAGGTTATAAGCAAGTTTGAACAGGTGAGTTTTGAGACGAGATTTGAAAAGAAGGAGGGAGTCAATATATTTTAGAATGTAGTCAATTCTACAAAAATGTTTTGCTATGATTGATTTATGGGTCATCTAAACGCAGGAGTGTAGAGAACATGAAAGGGATGCAAATCAACAAACGGAACCAGGAATATAATGCAAATAAGTAATCTAAGTAAATGATATACTCATAGCTCTGATATAATGTTCCATCTATTAATGACTAATTCAATTCAACATTTTGTCCCAGTCATTGTAACTGACAATAAGCCGATTTTCCCCCTGATGTCACTTGTAAGGTTTTTAAGTTAGGTCTGCAAATGTGGGTAATGTAAAATGTTGAAGATTCTTTGTGCATGTGATCTGAATAACGGATGTTGTACCAACATCCACATTTCTATCTGAAATGCGGAAGTGAATTTGAAAAAATAAATAAATCCGTGCATGCACTTTCAAACAATTTGATTTAAAAAAAAGAAAAGAAAAAGAAAAGCTGATGACAAGAATGTCTGCTTGCACATACACAATACGGAAGTTTAAGTATAAAACTATTGTTTTGCTTGATGTGTGCTCTTGTAACAAGTCTCAGTTGAGTGCCTCTGTCGTGATGGACACATGATTCAAGTTACAAGTAAACGAAGGGGAATACCCAGAACGGTTCACACAGTAAAAGATACAATGGACACTTACTCGTTGCGAAGTAGACCTGTATACATAGTCTTCAACACCACATGGCCAAGGGTTACATGGTAGCACAAGTAAACCTCTCCAAATCCCCCATAGTCCAGGGGCTCCCTCTTTATGAGATCAGTCGGTCTCATATGAAGTGATAATTCAGGCGCAGAGGCCATCCCTGCTAAAAGTCAAAAGAAGAGCTCATAGGACCCAAAAGAATTCTAATTTCATATACACGAAAAACACGGTTAATATTTTAACACTATTTGACATACATAAAAATATGAACATGACACAAAGCGGAAACTAGCCCCGGCTAATTAACCATCTGTAACGCTCAAAACATTGACAGCCCCGAGAGGTAAGCTAACGCCTCACAAATCCAAAAGTTTCGGCAACAAAACGATCTACTTTCACAACAAAACTCAATACACAAACACAGATTTGATTACACTATATTTTAACTGTCAGTGTCAAACAGAACTTGAATAAAAGTGTTACCATAAGAAGCTAAAAAAATGTCCGTAAAAGCACTTTCTTAGTATTTCCGGGATTTCCTCGACGTCCTAGAATAAACCAAATGAGAGCAAAAGACTACAACCAGCCTTACAAGTCGATAACAGTCTGTTACCAAACTAACCAGGAAGGCTAGTAGATTCAGGTTTGTGAAGTTTGAGAAAAAGAGGAGGAAAACTAATTGTAAAAGCTTATATAAGAATAAAACAAAAATAATCAATAATATTTCAAACATCAAATGGCTCTATTTCTTCTACGTCAATCTTCTATTTTCTGCTGAACTCCTCTGCTCGGCATGTCTCAGTAGGCTACGTGACTTTGCTTCCACCTACTGGTACAACTAATTACTGCAACTAAAACTGCTGAGCACTATTACATTTTTTTTTCAATTGTTTACACACAATTGTGAAAACCGGGTTCTTTTTTTTCAAAATATAATCACAATTATCCAAACACCACTCAATTTGCAGAATTCCTAGATTGTTTGCAAAATGACACACAGTCAAAACATACACTTTTCAGTCAAAACATAGGCTATGCACATATTNTAGACCAACACAGCCCTCAATGATCAGACACTATTGCAGCCAGTTTCACACTGCTGTGATAAACACAAAACACATAAAACTGTTAGTTTACTATAAGAAATCACATGTTTGGGGCATTTTACCTAGCCTTTTTAGCATATGTGATGAATGATTACTGTAACTTGACAAAATATATTGGCAAATCCATAGCAATCGTCATTGTTTACTTGGAAGTGGGCCTATACGTAAGGACCTACATAGAAAGTAAAACTATCCTGTAATCTTCTCAAGAACTTCTCAACAATGATGCTGCAAACTGAAAATATTTACTTTTACCACAGTCAGTAACATATCACAGTAGTCAACAATGACATGCAGCAAATTGAAATCTGAGACAAATAAAAAGGTCTGAAAAAAATCTGGAGATAAATAAAAATTATAGCATAGAGTAGCCTATAGGCTACATGTGCAGACTCAGGCAACAGCAACTGGAAGAACATACTCAAAAGCCTCAGCACCCACTTGAAGCTGTATTTTCAATTTATCACCTGTGTGTCTTTACACCTGGTGGATGTGACTTTGCAATTTGTTCAACTGTGTGGTTGTTGGCAAGCTAGCCATTTGGATTGACCAGGAAATAACTTCACAATCCTTATATATGTGCAAGATGGGAAGGTGTGTGTAAAGCATTGTGTGTAATATTTTGCAAAAACTGTGAAGCAGAGTCTATGCCAAATGTTAGGCATATGGTGGTTTTGCTTACTGTGTGTAGACTTTGTTAACTGTGTGAAAATTTTAAATTTAGTGTGCAAGCAATTGGAAAAAAACTGTAATAACACTGGGTCACTCAGCGTTGTTTACAATCTTGGTCATATTTGAGATTTGATGGAGATGTCGATGTATTGTCCAAACTCCCTTGCTTTGTTTCTAGAAAGCATGTGCTATCAGACAAACAAAAAACAAAAAACCCACAAAACTTAAATAACGATTAAACGAAATGTAAAAATGATAACTGTTGGACAAACATCAACTTCTTCCATATAATTTCTACAGCACTACGAAGATGTCACCCCAGTTCAGGTGAAAAAAGAAAAGAAAACCTTCATTGATGAAACAAGCATTTATGTGAAAGTAGAGCAGGAAACCACCTTAATTGCAGCCTCTGGCAGTGTGGGTGATGTACGACTTGTAAGCCTACATTTTTGGGCAGCCTATCTGCGAACGCCCACACTATAAATTCCTCCTTTTTACACACTAAAGCCACAACAAAGCAGTATCATATTTACCTGTCTTGTGTTGCCAGTTTAGTGGTTTACAAGTTTTTTTTCTTTTCCTTTTTCTGTTATTCATATTCATTGCTGACAATATTCAAATTATCCGGAAAACTTCCTAGGTTTTATTACAGTAAGTGAGTAATTTCTGACTGTAAGACAAACAAATTGGTGAAAGGAAATGACTTAGTTACTGTACATGCTAACTGGATTCAACCCTTGTAGCTGTTTATAATAACCTAGATGATGTCAATCATATGATTTGATACTTCTTCACTGAGGGTTAATCATAATTAAAAATATGAACATGACAACTATTTACAAACAGGTCTAACCTACAGATAACTTTTCTAAAAATAGAGGATTTATCAAATACATCCTGACATGAATTATTTCAGCAATTCAGTCATGATACAAACACAAATTAAACTAATTCATTGATGAACTATTGAAATTAAACAGAAATAAAATAGGTAGATGAGTACATAAATCAGGAAACTCATGTAAAACTGGGACACTTAAGGCAGGATTAAAGAAATATCATGCTTAGTCGATAACATGATCACTTCACATGCTGCAGGCATCCTCCCATTGAAATTATAGTTTGGCATAAGCACAGAACAACAACAAATCCCCAGGAAGTTAAAACAACTGGGGACTGCATTATAAATGTGCTGTTAATGTGGGACAGTGAGTATCAGCACTTCCTGTTGATGTTGTTATCTTGATATTAATCAGTTCAAAACTGCCAGGTGCCATACTTCCTCTATAGTGACATAGTTGGTGCCCAGAAGCTTGTAATTTGCCTCTCAATGGGTCGGCATAGTTTTGTGTTCAGACTTATTTTCTGCAAGCAATGGTTAGGAAAGAAGTGCTGCCTTCCTTTTAGAGTGATGCAAGAGACTAAAGATGATAATACATTAAGTCAGAGATTAATTCTCACTGTTTCCCCATTTCCTCTTTTTTAAATTTTGTTTGTTGTTAAGCCAATTACCATACTGATCTATGGTTTATTCAACCATAACAAGGACATTTAACTCAAAGGACACGCTTGTGTCTACACTTGGCACAGAACCAAATTAAATTGTATCTTTAGGCCCTTTGTCAGCCTATTGTGAAGACACAATTTGTTCCCATCTTTTAATTGCATCTAGGAACAAAAAATGCCAAAGATAACACAGTTTGATGGGCATGAATTAGTTATTTTGCATTAACAAGGCAATTCTCATTGACCCAAAACGTGGCCTATCTCATCATGGTGTGAAGAGTGTCAGAGACATTTAAGTAAATTGGAAAGTGAATTACAAAGGAAGTTGTAAAAGCTATAGAAGATTAACAGTCATGTTCCTACATTTAGACAAGATATTGTCTTTGTTGGAGCCTTGGAGGATAGTCGGGAGCAGGGAGAAAAGGCTGAGCTAGGACTGACTGACTGACTGACTGACTGACTGACTGAATGAATGAATTAATTCATTTTATTTCAAACTTGTGCAAGCTAACACAAGAAAGTGACTTGAAAAACTAAGAAATGAGACTAAACAAATTAAAATAGTTAAAACAACAATAATATATTTGTAATGGTATGATATAGCCTACCAAATGACACAAGTACCAGATTGCAAATGAGTGCCAACAGGTCTTATGGAGCGGTGAGTTCTCCCAGACCAACATTATTGAAGCAGTGTGAGGTCACTATGACAGAGAACAGAACAAAAGGCACCCCGGATCGGAAGAAGAGCTTTCAAAGGCCCTTCAAGAACCCAGGAGAGCTATCCCTGAATAGCCTACTACTTTAAAAAGAATGAGAAGCTTACCAAAGATAATTCATGCTGAGTTGAATGATAAAGGTGGTCATTCCTAATAAACTTTCAAACTAATTATAACTGTACTGATGTTTTGTCTCATATCACGTATTTCTGCTCTGCTCATTTCTATTTAAAGGTCAGCTCTTGGCTAAATAATCGTTGGTGTCATTTATGGCCTATATGCACACTAATGTAACAGCAGTTTACCATTTTTACTGGCATAATGATTCAAATTATTCTCCGTGTTAGGATTTTATTTCACGTCCCATTCATGTCCATGCCCCATCATAGTTTACATCTTTTTTTTAAACCAATCACATATCCTACTGTAGAAGCTTTTAAAATTTCTACAGAGTGCTATTTTCTTCCAACCAGTAGACACTGTTGTATTTATAAAGTCTGGATTGAGTAACCTGCTTACGGTTGTCGGGCTAGAAAGTAAGATATTAATAGAAAAGATTGATATTCCAGCAACATATTATGCAGAAATGAAAGTCTACGGAACGCTTCCATAGTAAACTACAACTCCCAGGATTCAACAGGAGAAGCTTGGGCAGCAGTCTTCGGCTGGCTCAAACACGAACTGCTGTATTCGGAAACCCATTGCGACCCGATATAAGCATTTTAAAACAAGGATACACGTTTGTGGCATATGTTGAGCAATTGTTTTTCTGACGGGTTCTTTCAGCATGGGCAATGGCATCAATAAGGTACGATTTTCTTCCGTCCTCTTTATTTTCATGTGGTGTGGTTTAAGGATAGCGCTTATATTTTTTGGGATGTTGAACATAATCGAAGTTTTTAATCAGAGTAAGATAAAATATAGGCTAGACGTTATTTTTGCGTTCAAACTTATCAAGCCAAATGATCTGGTTGAAATGTAAACAGATCGTAACTATCTCTAATTATCACGATATTTTTGCAAGGTTGTCAGTTGGTCTCATTTTAAATCAGCTGTTGAAAGGTTCCCAGCTGTTTTATGACCTCATTAATATTGATGCATTGACAAAAACTGTAGTTTTGTCTCTTTCTCTGTCTCTCTTTCTCTTCTTATAGGTTCTCCCGGACTTATACTTGGGAAATTTTAAAGGTGTGTCACACTTTATTTTTTAACTTTAGGCTACACATTTGCACGTAATTACACTGATGCTTTCGTTGTATTATCTCAGATGCAAGAGATCGAGAGCAGCTCGCCAGAAACAACATCACACACATCCTAAGCATCCACGACAGTGCGGCTCCTATCCTGCAGGTGAGAAGCTATTTGCTCACAGGTGGCTCTTACAAAAAAAAGTGTGGATCTTAAGTGTCTTGTCAGTCTTTAGGCAGAAAAAGGAAGCAAATGTAGCTGAAGAAACTGATTGGCTGCGACCAGACAGCCTGCACCCTGTTGACCAGTTTGTCAGGTTATCCAGGAAGAAGTACTGTGGTTGTCATGAAATGTGCTTCTTCTTGAGCAACAGATGTCATTCCTGAGGGAGCAAACACTAAGTAGGGGAGCTACACATGTGATTCTTATTAGAGTATCATGAGAGTATGCCAGTCAGCAGCAGTTTGTATAGTCAGCGTGCTGAGAACTTGTGTGGGTGTCTGAGTAGGCGTCGTTCTTGCTTCAGTCAGCGAGGACTATGCAGTCCGTTTTCATTACTTATCATTATTTTACACTCTGGCTTAATATCTTGATCTGAAGTTACTCCTACAGGTAGAAGTAGCTGTGGAGAGATGCAACCGCAGATTTGCTTAGATTTCTCCCACATCCAGACTATGTTCATTCATTAGCAATGCATGCGTACACTGAACAGCCCAAAGTGTTTCAGTTTGAGGATTTTTAACCACCTTCTGTTCTGCTAAACATGTCTAACTGACTGCTGACAGGTAACCCGTGTGCTTTGTCCACCAGGAGATGACCTATCTCTGCATTTCAGCTGCTGACTTGCCTACACAAAACCTGTAAGTCTTAAAATGTGCAGCATGGCAACACAACACAACAATGAAAAGCTGATTCTATGAGAGAGAGTGTAAGAGAGAGAGAACCACATCCACCTCAGGCTGCACTGTGTGGGCGTCCAAGGTTGATTTTCTTCAAGCTAACGTGTAAATGATGCTTTCACAAACTCAACATTTAACTGTTGAGTGAATTTAACTCTTGGTGAATGGCTGTTACTTTTTTTTTTAGGAATAGAAAAAAAGGAAGGTGTGCACACAGTTTACTGCACAGCACCAACATCACACTTTGTGCTCTCTTTTAGTATGAA
This sequence comes from Atherina boyeri, assembly GCA_029874935.1. NCBI lineage: Eukaryota > Metazoa > Chordata > Actinopteri > Atheriniformes > Atherinidae > Atherina > Atherina boyeri. The sequence continues at coordinate 10,148 of JAPMNP010636107.1, forward strand.
ACATCTTGTAGCTTAGCTTTTAAGGTTAGGCTGGTTGAGCTTCAGTAGTTTCTCCCTTTTAATAATATCAACTGGTTTTGTATTATACATAATTGGAAAGCCTGATTTATCACTTTTACAAGGCATATAACTTGTAAGATTCCTGTATCTGTGGGATGATAACACAGCTAATTGTGTTGGTTGTGCCAAAATCCCCTGCAATATTCTCCTGTTGATATTCAATTTTGTTTTGAGATCCAAGTGCTGCCAGATGTGTCATTCTCAGGTGTATGACTGACACCTGATTGGCACCCAGTTGATAGTCAGACATATCAAAATCAAATTCTGGAGCCAGAGGTGATCCCACATCTCCAGAATCCTGGACCTGAATGCTCTGGATGATGACACTCTCCCCCACAGAGCCAGGATCATCACAAGGTATGTCTAGAATTGGGGAGTGGAGAGTGTGGAATGACCCGCAGCGAGTCAGCTTGGGTGTGCTGTACAGCAAAGATGGCAAGTTGGAACGGCCAACACTAAAGTTGACAAGTCGATTTGATGTCACCAGGCCGGTGAGCAGCACCGTGTTCCTGCATATGGATCTTCCACACAGTACTGAGCTCCCAGACAATGTCATATTTTTTCCTTTTTTTCTTTTTTAGACAGTGTGGTATTAATGAAGTGTAAAAAGTGTTAATATTACAGGGGATGATCCTTACAAGTTATTCTTGTAAAGGTGACTAACAAAGCTTCCCAATGATGTATAATATTACCCCAAATGGCATTTTTCAAGGGGACAAATTATTGACTGAACACCCTCATTGTAACCATTTGTCTTATAACATGTTTGTAGAAAACACACTCTGGTCACAGACTGTCTTGGATGAGGGAGAGTTTTTACAAGTTTGTAGTGGAAACATTATGCCTGAATGGTTTAAAAAAATACCAAGTATTTAAGTATAGTAGTATTTATTTCAGTTATGTGATGTTCTCATTGTGGCCCAATGTTGGCATGGTCTATTATAACAAGTTTTTTTTTATTTTCATCCTCTATAGGACTCAGCACTTTAAACAGAGCATAATGTTCATACACGAGTCCCGCCTGAAAGGAGAAGGCTGCCTTGTTCACTGGTGAGTACAAGATGTGCTGTTGTATTCATTGTAAATGAAATGAAAAGTACTTTTATATGAATGCATTCAACTAGAATCAAGGCACAGTCACACAATCTATCAAAACAGCAGGCCCTATTTAAGTGACTGAACAAGATAGATTTGCTTTGAACAATCACAAACGTGAATATACAGTTTATTTCGACATGAAAAACTGAGATCACTGCACAAGTGCATGAGTGAAGCCATGTGTAGCTGCTGCAAAGTCGAGATTAAATGAAAAAGGAAGGCCTATTCTTGAACTTCCCAAAACAGAGTACAGTAACAAGTCTTAACACAGTGTTTGCGTAGTGTGGTAGCTCACCATGTGTTCACAGTGTAAAGTTATATTTGGTTTGACAAAAGTCCTTCTCAGAAATACATAGAGCTATTTTTAAGACTTGCAGTGACAAAGGCTTCTCTACTGTACTTGATAGACTCGTTCCAAAAGCCTGAGTTTGATATGATGCTATGCTATGATGTTTACAGTGTGTGTAATTGTTTATGTTCACCTCTCACTTCCACTATTTTACCATGTAGTCTTCATGTGTCACTCCATGTAGTCTGTTAGGTGTCATCTGTGACAAATCTATAGTAGTTGTAGCTATAACTTGGAAACTTTGAGCTCAGGCAAGGTTTTTTAGCTTCGCCCCTTGATGTGACTTTATAATCTTATCCTTGATAACAAAACCTAATTATCGTCTTGTCAACTGGATTATTTCTTATATCTGATGTTATTTTGATATGAAGATTCACAATAATTTAGTATTTTTGTTCTTCCTAATGTAAGACTTTTACTTTTATTTCAGTATGGCCCTTCACGTTATTATACACATACTCAGTTACTGACTGAGTATGAATGTTTCTTAAGCCAGGATAAAGTGTTGACATATGCAGAATATAGCTGCTGTTAACTGAGACAGCCATATCCATGTCCAACTTGCTGCCATCCAACTGCCAACAAGTATCTGTCAGTAGTAAAGCAACCTCCTTTTTAAAACTTAGCCCACAGTCTTCATAAGGAAAATGCACCTTCGCTAAGGTGCTAATGTCACCTTCAGAGCTCACTTTACTTACAGAAACATTTGAAATGAGCTTGTTGGACCATAATGTTGGCTGCCAACTTCACTTAGAAAGCATATTCATAATAAAAATGTATTTATTCATTTATATTCAAATCAGCATCCCCCCCCCTTTTATTTGGCTCTTTATTTGACCTATCCCTAGTAGATTTTCTAGAGAGCAGTAGGCTGGCATGTTTCGGCACAAAGGGAGCTGTTGCTCCAGTCTGCTTTTTTTTTATCTGTATTTACATGTAGTAATTAACATTAAAGAATCCATCTATCCTTTTTTTCATATATCCGCTTACTCTAATTCAGAGTGGCAGGGGGGCTGGAGCCTATCCCAGCGACTACGAGGCGAGAGGCAGGGTTCACTGGGACAGGTCACCAGTCTATCGCATGGCCAACACAGAGCTGAAAACAACTCCTCATGCTCACTCCTAGGAAGAATTTAGAAACACTAAATAAACTCGCACGCACGTTTTTACGGATTGTGGGAGGAAGCCGGAGCACCTGGGAAGAACCCACACATGCACATGGAGAATGTGCAAACTCCACACAGAAACGGCCCAGCTGAGGTTCAAACTAGGAACCCTGAGGCAACTGTGCTAACCACCACAGCACTGTTCAGCCAATACAAAAAAAACAAATAACAAAAAAAACAACAACCACAAAACAAGACTGTAAGGAAATAATGTTCCATTTGCTCTGCATTTAGCTAAATTTTATCAACCAAATAATATTTCTATCTTCTCTGATTGCTCGTTACTCTTCTGTCTCCAACAGTCTGTTAACCTTGATTCATTTTGAATGTCAAGCTTTTGAGTGATGCGGAAGGTCACGTTAGGTGGCTTTTAGTTAAAATGGCGCAGGATTTATAGTGAAATTTTAATTATTCCACACTCGCACTCCGCGTGCGAGTTTATTTAGTGTTTCTATACCTTGAAACACTGGGTGAAAAAAAATGCATAAAAATGAGCCACCACTCTGTACTTATTTTTTCTTTTTTGTCTTTTACCGTTTTCATACAAATCTGAAAAGGTTTAATCTATTTTTCTGTTCATGATAGGCTTCCTTCTCTTTGTACAGTTTGGCAGGAGTGTCCCGTAGTGTCACCCTGGTGGTTGCTTACATCATGACGGTGACGGGACTGGGTTGGCAGGAATCACTGGCTGCTGTGAGGGTGGTCCGGCCCTGCGCTGGTCCCAACCTGGGCTTCCAGCGGCAGCTGCAAGAGTTTGAGGCTACACAAGCTAAGCAGGTCAGTCATGTGAAGTGGTTGGAATTTAAATTTGTTGCAGCATTGAGTAGACTTTGTATACTAGATATTATAAAATAATGTGCATTGCCATAAACAGACCAAGTATTTACTTTTTCTCCTTAGTTCAGAGAATGGCTACAAAAGAAATATAAGGATAACCCCTTCAATGATGTGGCTTATATACAAGACTTGCTTGTCAGGGCACCTAAAATCAATGGTGAGGAGGTAGAACGACATGCCTCTACTCTGCCTGGAGGAATATGACCACAGCAGTTGCTGAGATCCTTTGCAACCCAGCCTAATGGGTTGTGAGATCCTGACATATTATGGACCTGTGTGGAAATTAAATGTGCTCTTGAGCAGACCGATATCTGGATATTTGTTGCACACCGTATACTTTTCCTAAATATCAAGGAAAGAAATGGTGGAGAATATGAAAGATATGTACAGTGCTTATGTTTAGCATTTGTTTGTTTCAAGTGCTGTTTTTTTTTAACTTACAAGTGTTTGTTTTTCACTATGTTTTCAAATTGTTAAATAAAAGGTGCAAACCTAAGTGCCTTGTGAGTGTTGCTTGGTGGGCTGTCATGTTGAAGGTGATAAGACAAATTCTGTGCTCAGTTTACTGCTGTGTTTCCTGGTTCTCTTCCTGTTTGTCTCGTGCAAGGGAGGTCATGCATGGTGGCATGAAAAACATCAAGATGGTGTTCTTTCATCAATCTTTTAGCTAAACTGTCTTCAGAAGCTCTGAAGCAAAACAAGAGCAGTTATGAAAAATTCACAAATGAACAAAACAAGAAACTGAAATAAAAAGTAACCAGTTTTACAATAAAGTGAAATATGTGGCTCTGTCATGTAGTGGACCTGTCCCAGTACACACTAGATAGCTGGGCATGTGAAAGGGCAACCACTAGAGGGCAGTATTAACAAATGACTTCAAAATAAGTATTTTGAGCTGAAATATGTGTGTCTGACAAAGTAGGGCTTTATAATACTGTTTTCCCCTCCCAGTATACATATATTTGCAGTGAACAGTTCTTTTGGGGGAAATTGGGTTGGACTTGCAGGTTCCTTGTCAAATAACAAAGATATGGAGAGATATTTCTTTGATGATACAGGTAGTTGTTCCATTCCATCCAGCTCTTCACTCAGGGTGTCACTAGAGGGATTCCCCACTGTAGCGTTGCGTGGGCACAGGGTTTCACAGAAATGAATGTGATCGCTGCGCATCTCCACTTGAACTTCTCAGAGCTTGAGAAGCTCCTCCCCGTAAAATCAAGATGTGATGACGAATAAGAATAAGGACCCCGACAGGCTCTAAACAGATTGCAGCGGTGGACATTACACATGCAAAGGTAAGCAGCAGCTCAGTTGAAACTGTTTACTTGATTAAACATCAGAATTTAATTTTGAAAACTTTAAGTAAACCCAGAAATAAAAAAAATAAAAATTAATGCACCAATTTAAAATAGTTTTGGTAGATGGACTCTTAAAATAAGTAATTCAGTAGTAAAATGCCAGTCAGTATGTTGACTTATAACATATTTTCAACCCAAACTGACAACAATTGTGTTCAAATCTTTAATATCAATGACTTATGTTTTTTTATTCATACATGTATCTCAAATGAGTCATATTTATTTCCTCTGAGGGGAAAAAAAACCCTGCCAAACGTGATGAACATAATTGCTCACATCAGCCCTGCTGGTATTGTTTATAATGTAAAGGACAATCCCCAAATGTTTTAAAATCATGTCTCAATAGTATGTCATAAAAACACGCAAGGGAGAAACTGCATGGTGCTAAAACAATTATTTAACTTGGTAATTCTTTTAGTTGTAAAGCAAATTGCATTTGGAAAGAAAGTACAAACAAACAAAAAAATAAACAAACTGGGGCTCACTCTAAAAATCTAAAACCCTAATTTGAGAATATTTTGCTTTGCAGAGATGAACCTGGATGATGAAAGTGGCCTGTCAGTTGGTTGCGGCAATGGCAAACTGAGACAGTGGCTGATAGATCAGATTGACAGCGGGAAATATCCCGGTCTGGTTTGGGAAAATGATGAAAAAAGCATCTTTAGGATTCCCTGGAAGCATGCAGGAAAACAGGACTACAACAGAGAAGAGGATGCTGCACTCTTCAAGGTTAGACCATCTCTACCCTTCCCTCATTCTCTATACACATCATCTGATAAATGTAAATCTGAACTGCACATTAGATATGTTGGAATTGTAAAAAAAACCAAAAAAAAACCCTAAATGGGTTGATTTGCTATTTTGTGATAATTATTAACTTGCAATTATCTAACTCTGTAAGTCACAACTAAAGAGGAAGTGTAAAAAATCAATTCAATGATTGTTTCAGGGATGGGCACTGTTTAAGGGGAAATATAAGGAAGGTGTTGACAAACCAGATCCCCCCACATGGAAAACCAGATTACGCTGTGCCCTTAATAAAAGCAATGATTTTGATGAAATTGTGGAAAGAAGTCAACTGGACATTTCTGATCCATACAAAGTCTACAGAATCATTCCAGAGGGAGCCAAAAGGGGTAAGTATTAATTGTTGTCAATGCAAGACTCAGTAGTGTTGCATTTGTTTTAGATTAATGATACGCAGTTATCTATGAGGTGAGTTAAAAGATTCATGACAAGTTTTAGATTATAGATGGCAAAGTGTGCTATAAACTTCTGCAATAATTGCAATGGGTTACCTGCATTTGCCAAGTACCGCTGCATTTCACACAGCTCACTTCGACTGTTTCAAGACTATTGGTGATTTTTTTCATGTACATTTGCATCTCTGTTGTTGATTCTGATGAGGCAGGAAGCACAAAGGAAGCCAAAGCATGAACCAAAAAGCCGTAGTGCTTTTTTTAGAGGGCCTCGGTTACTGAGCGCAGAGTGCACATAACACAACCATACGACCTCAGCCTTGCATAACTAAGTCTCTGCCATCATACAACAGTTTCTGTCACACTCAAGCTGTTTTTGCTTTCTGAAGTATTGCTGTCTGTTGCGCTTACCTTACAAGCTGCTCGCAAATTAGAATGGCACGATCTAACAAGTGTATCAAACATTCACAGTGTGACCCTCACAAAGTGCATGAGTTTAATTCCCAGTGGGTTTGCCAACTCACAGTTAACTATTCAACCTGACGTATAAAACAATATAATTCTGTAAAATCTTTAATGACTTCCTTTATTGAATAATTATTTGTTGAAAATGCATAAAGTATTAAGAAATTGTGTGACCGATGTCCTTTCTTTTGAACATTTATAGGAATAAAGATGAGCAATATGGAGGAAACATCGTCACAAGTCAGTGCCATTGGCTATATTCCTCCATATACATCACTGCACAACCAGGTCAGCAGATTTTGGAGCTGATGTATCATAAACTAAGCCTAAACCATAAATACTTAAAAAAGGGAGGGATGGGATATCTTGGTGTAGTGATATTTCTCTGGGTGACCATTGTTGTGCTCCCTCCACAGGTACCCGGCTTTGTGGTTTCTCAGGAGAGAAGGGACTGGAGAGATTACCACATACCACCAGAGCAGCAGTCTCTTTCCACTGCACATCCCCATGGGCCACATGCAGAGCTGCAGTACAGTCAGTGCCACTACCCGCCATCTATCAGCCGAGCTTGGCCTGGGCCACCCACAGAAAATGGTGAGATACTGCCATTTGTAGTTTGTTGATACAGCGCTGTGCATTTGGACTGATGGTTATCTGTTCATTGACACTTTGAATGGTCAAATAAATTAAAATGTCATCAGGTATTGTAATGCATCAGCTTATGATCTTCAAATTTGAAGTGCATTATGAAAACAGTACATCGGGATGTAGATTTAAAGCAATTGAAAATTAGGCTTAAGAAAGAAATTGTGCATTATTTACTCACTTATAAATCCTATTTATTAATTTCTTCATATGATGCACAAATAAAATCTTGGTTAGAATAATGGTGTTCTTTGCAAAATCTCCCAATTTTTTTTAGATTTGCTTTGTGATAGAAAATAAAACTTTTTCTAAAGTAGATAAACAAAACCTTTCCTCATCTGTACAAGACGGTAGCATGATGATCATTCACGTTTCCATATTTTCACATCTCTTATAAATGCATTAATCTATATCTATTTTTCATTGCAGGTTTTCAACTCTCATTCCACACCTTCTTTTCAGAGTCTCAACCACCTATGTATTCGATGGATCACAACAATGTCATAACAGGTAAAAACGGGTCCTGGCACACTATCATAGATATACCCTGCCTTGCAGTAACACAAAGTCTTTGGCTTGTTTTTGAAGGCTTGCTATTTTGAATGTTTTTGCATTTACTGATAAGAAACTATAACCACCTCATACAACGTCTACTTCCCTATTCTGAAACCCAGAACAGGATCACATCACATTCAATAGTTTTTAAAATTTATTTCATGTTCCTAGATTAAAAATAACAGTATAGAGATATGCCTAAACTCAAGTTATGTTTGAGCGACAGACACGTGACCTGTCCAGGGTGTACTCTGCCTCTTGCCTGCTAATAGCTGGGGTAGGCTCCAGCCCCCCGCCACCCTGAATTGGATAAAGTGCTATAGATAATGGATGGATGGATGGAAGTTATGTTTGAGCTTCAAGCATTTCAAACCCCCTCCTGATCAAGCACTCAGATTCAGATTATTATCCCGGTTATTTTGTAGATATCTAGGCTAACAAATGCTTGTCTCTTTCTTCCAGATTTCAGCCTCCATGTGTCCCTATACTACAGAGAATCACTGGTGAAAGAAGTTACCATCAACAGCCCAGAAGGTTGTCGAATCACCTCCTCCACCACATCCTCTCCATCTTCTTCTTCCTCCTCTTCTTCTCCTTGCCCGGAGGACAAGTTTCACAGTGGTGCAGAAGTTGTACTTTTCCCATTTCCATATCCTGAGTCTCAGAGACAGGGTGCCGAGATGCTTCCAAACATATTGGAGAAAGGGGTGCTACTGTGGATGACAGCTGATGGGCTTTACGCCAAACGTCTCTGTCAGGGACGAGTTTACTGGGAAGGGCCTCTGGCTCCATATATGGATAAACCCAACAAGCTGGAGAAGGAGCAGACATGCAAACTGTTTGACACCCATCAGTTCCTTATTGGTAAGAACTAATATGCAACTGCATAATTCAAGAGTTTACACAGTGTTGCATTCAAAGCAGTCCTTAACTGTGAAATTCAACACCAGAAATTGCTAATTTACTTGAAAGAGCTTACAAATGTGTACTGTTCATGTCAAGTACAAGGGTATACTTTGGTTTACAGTACACAAATAAACCTCTCAAAGTGGTTTGTAAAATGTTTAAATGTCTTTATGCTGACTATTAGTGCTAACTTCGGGAGTTAAATCGAGTAATCTGAATCTGGAAATAAACTAGTGCAATGTATTTTGAATGAAAGCTTAGTTAGCTATTTTGGATTGCCGTATGTTGTGGAAGGAAATTGATGCCAATGTTTAATTTGAAAATTAATTGATTTTATAATAAAAGCAAACAAAGCTGGTTTTATACTGTAGATTTTTGTGAATATTTGATGAATTTTCTGATTTTCGTTTTAAAGAAAATACTTTTCCATTTTTCAATCAAGCTGATTCACTGACTGGTTAAAGAGACATAGTCTGTGATAAGGGTTTTAAGGTCCACTGAAGTAAGATAAAGTCCATATCCATGAGTGTATTTTTGTGTCTATAAAAGTTTTTATAGAGACAAAAGTTTTTGTAAAGAAAAATAAGAATGCAATTATGCTGCTTCAGCCATTTACAATAAGATAATGGTTGTTGCATTGATAAGCAAATGGCTGTGATAACATGGTGATAATGATGAAAAAGGCTGCAGGTGCTTTAGTTGGGTAAGTCCCTCTCTCAGAAATGAGATGCCTCAAAGAAGGCACTCATCTTCTCAGTGGGGGATAAAGTGTGTGGAGTCCCCACCCACCTCCTGTGGTCCACCACACTGTGTGAAGAAATAATGTTTTCTGTGCCATTTCATATTCAATTTACATAATCCTCGTATCATTTCCACAAAAGTCATCAAGACTGAGGAAAATGTCATGTGAGCAAAATGGGGTGTTGAAAGTTATTCTTCACTATGCCTAATTCAGATGTGACATTCCTGTGCATTTTATTTTAACTCAGTCATAAAGGGTCATAATGATAATGTAACTCATTTTTCCCACTCTCCTCTTCACTTGTCAGATCTACAAGATTTTGTCCATAATGGTCGTCATCTCCCACGACACCAGGTTGTGTTGTGTTTTGGAGACGAGTACCCTGACCCACAGCGTCCAAAAAAGATGATCACAGCACAGGTAACCATACACTAAAAAATAATTCCTCTGGTAAATGAATGCATTCTTTTTCAAAGCTCACAAGCTACTAAATACCAAGGTGCTGAATTTCTTTTGAGGTAGATTACTAGTACTGCAAGTAATTGATTTACGCATAGATTTAAAGAAGACTAATTAAGTAATATTCTCCATTTAGTTCTTAATCACTGAAGCTAAAAATTAGATGGATGACTTGTACAGTAGGTGCGAGAGAGAGCCAGAGCTAAATGTTTTCAAGTTTACCTTGTTTTATATGTGTAACTGAAAAATATGAATGTTTATGAACATTATTCAGTTAATCATTCCATAAATCAATATCCCTACATGAATTTATGGAGGTAACTGGCATAACTGTCCAATAACTGCCCAGTCTCAGTGAAAATGGATGAAAAGGGACAATAAAACCATCAGAAGTGGATAATTTCTATATTTGGATCTTGAATATTAACATTTGTGGAAAAATATCAGCTTGAAAAATCGTCACATTAAACTTTATGTTGTCTTTTGCTATATTATCATTATTATATCCTCCGCCTTTGTTGGACAGAGTGGGATAAAGTAATGTTATATACATATTTCATACACAGACATGATTTCATTTTAGGTGGAACCAGTGTTTGCCAGGAAACTGGTGTACTATTACCAGGAGAACACTGGTCACTTCTTGCGCGCCTATGATCACATCCAGGAGCAGAACATCTCTCCAACAGTTGATTATGCTGCCCAGAGACCTCTGCAGCATATTCAGGAGTAACAAGCAGGAGGTTATGAATGTGAATGTAAAGCTGTAACATTTTTATCACACCATTTTACTGCAGTTCTGTGTACTGTAAATGATAGTATTGAGATGTGGAAATGGAGAATCTACACATGCTAGTGTTTGTATCTATGGAGTGTTGGGGCCTTTTCTTTCTTTCTTCTTTTCTGTTTTTTCTCTACAAGTATTATTGTGACAGTGTGGAGGATGCGGTTTGAGGGTGGGGGAGATGAGGGGAGTAGAGGGCAAACTGAGACAGGAAGTACTAGCACAGGTGCACAGGAAGAATGGCCCTCAAGACAAATGCTGATAGTCAAAGAGTTAAACCAGTCTGAATGAATATCTTTCATTCACAGGTAACAATTAAAAGTGTAACTCTTTCAAACACACAGTGGTACTGAAGACAATAAACATTTCATCATTTTCATGCAGCTAATTAGGGGGTTTAAAACATCTTCAGTGCAACCACTGTTTAGGACCCTCGTATGTCATAAGTTGATTTTTAAGTCATTCCTTATATTTTTTATAATTTGTTTACTCTGTGACCTTTTTTGTATTTATTTAGGTCTTTAGAAAGTATTTATTTTAAGACATAGAAAACCCCATTTTGATTGAAGTTTGTGAACATAAAACTTGTGATCATGGTTTACAACCTTTTGTGTTAAATGCTGGAAAAAAAAGTGCTGGACAAGTGGCATGTAGCATATTATCAAAAAATAATCTGTGGACCAAGCACTTTGTGTGGCTGTTACAAACCTCAACTTAACTGGGCTGAGGCATGCTGACTGGAACAATCTCACTCATCCCGTAACTTACAGGGAAACGATACCTGTTCCTCTAAACAGACCTGAAACTAGTGGCCTCACAAGTGGGAAGGAAAACTACCTCCACGCTAGGCATGCAGGTTAGGCAGGGATGAGTTCACTGGGTGTCATGCATGAGATACTCATTGTAGAATCTCACACTCCAGAAAATATGTCCAGCAAAAGCTTTCCAGAGAGTTCCACCCTGTGCCATGTACAAAACCAGAAACACAGAATGCTAAAATAACTATATTTAAATTCCACATGCTCCTGAAGTCATTTGAAGTAGCAGTGATGGAGGTTTTGCTGTTTTCGCTTGGTGCTCCAGAGTTTCGATCTTTGCAGTTACTTCCCTCACACTTAAACCACATCACTTTCTTAGAGTCTGACCAAAATCACAGACAGGAATGAGTTTTGTCATTTTCTATTGTATATGAACCATTATTCCTTTCTACCATCATATTAATTTAGCAAACGCCTTGATTTTCTGATGACCTTGTTTCATGGTTATTCCCTGTCAAAGATATTTGACCCAAAATCAGTCTGCTGAATGTACATTATGCTGTTATGATATACACTGTGAGCACGAGTGTGTAACGTAACAAATGTGTGCATGTGAGTGGGTGGATACAAAGTTGTGGTATTGCTGTTATCAGGAATTGACATTTATGGACTCAGGATAAAACATGTGACTCCCCCACCTACATCAGTGACTCAAACACAGACACACACACCTTTCTCACATCTCAAGTTACAGTTACAGTTAAGAAAAAAAAACTACAGAGGAATTCAGAAAGTCACGTTTGTCCTTGTAAATCAATCATTCTCTGGTATTTGAGATTTACTTAAAATAAAAGTTATCTGATATCTATTGTGCTTATTTTATCTTTGAGCTCTTCACATTTGCAAGCAAAGGGGGGAAGAATGAAAGAGTCATATTTGGTTAGAAAAATATTTTTTTTTTCTTTAAAAGAAAAAAGAAAAAAACATTCACACATTTGCCATGGTATTTCCCCCTCTACAGGAAGCCACATCATTTTGTACTCAGGCTACAGTTTTTCCGCCTCTATGAGCCGTTACGCTAAGTGACATTGTCTATGTCCATAGCTTGAAGCTCTGATGTAGACATTTTAGTCAACTGATACTCCTAAAACATGTCGGAAAATTAATTTACAAAGAAAAAGAAACCATCAATATCATATGAACTTTTTCAAAAAAGAAAGTAATTGTGTTGTTTTTGTATTTACACAATGGCTGATGATTGTGGTTCATTTGACTGGCTTATAGTGAGATGAAATATTGTATTTTCTGCCTAAAAAAAAAGAGAAGAGATGGAATCTGCTATTGTAGATATTTCTCAACATAGAACTTTTGACTTTGTGTAAAAAAAAAAAAGAAAAAAAAAAGGGATTGCAATTATATAAAACAGGAAGATTCAATAAAAATAAATAAATGAAAAATAAATCTTCAAGAATAAACCATTCCAATATTGCTGCCTTTTTGGTATTTCCCCCAGGAATCATCTTCATTTTGGATGGTTTCAACAGGAGAATTTATATTTCCCCCTATTCTCTTTATCAGATATTCACACATATTCACATATTCACATTCAGACATGCTGCACCAAGTTGTTTA
>JAPMNP010636114.1:0-19877 GCA_029874935.1 Atherina boyeri
ATATATGTATGTATGTATGTATGCATGTGTATATATGTGTGTGTGTGTATGTCCGTCATCAGTTCTCCGTATTTCACACAGTGCATTTCATTACAGAGTTTGTTCCTTAAAGAAGTATGTATTTTATTTTAGGAGTTGACTCAGCTTGTGTTGCAGAGGGAGCTGGTAGAGTATAGCTGCTCCTGTTTAAAAACGGCTCATTTCCTTCCTCTTGGCTTCGTTTCTCTCACTTTTAGTCTCTTTTTAAACCCAAAGCATCACAACAGAAAGTCTCTTTCCCCCCCTGAGAGCCCGAGCTTTGTTGCCCGGTCTACATGCAGCCTTTTTCAGTGTTAAAAATACATTTTATCTGAAAGGCCTGTGTTGGCTGCTGAGGGATAAGAGACATTCTAGTGATCCTGGTGATTCTGACTACTATTTATCTGCTTTATTAGTATATTTGGTCTTTCTTAAAGTCTTTATTTCACAAGCATGTGTTTGTTTGTCCTTTGTGTTTATCTTTTTGCTAACCAGAGTACACTGGACTGCATGCAGGTACTTCCTTGGCCCAATCATTTACCTTCACTCCTATAGGAATGTAAACCTAGTTGCTTAAACATGTATTTGTATTAGATGTTGATGTGACAAACCCTGCAGTGAGTGGTGTAAAACAGTGTTGGGTTACAGTGGTGTGTGTGTAAATCAGGTCATTCACCTGAGGCCAGATAATAAGAACTGTGACACAGTTATCATCCTCAGCTGGGCCAGAACATTTTACCATATTTATCTCATCTTTTTTTTCTCTCAATCTTGTTTCATGTACCCAAGTCATTTCTGAGTCAAAGTGCCATTCTAGATAGTTTTCCTTTGAGGCTCATCAGTGAATTCTGTCAGTGTTTTAGATAACGATTGAGTGCGTATTTTGCTTTACGTAGGTGCAAGCTGACAGGAAATGTTGTTCAGACAGTTTCATGCTGAGGCTTTTGTCAGACCAGCATGCCAGGAAACTCCCACCACAGCCGGAAGTGAAATCAGCCCCATATAGAAACTAGTAGAGCTGCTACAAACCTGTGCAGAGTTGGGGCAATTAACTCTGCTGATTTAGTGGCTTTGATAAAATGAGTGTACAACAACAGCAACCACTCAGAAGTCTTTGAAAAGTCAGCAGATGAATATTTTAACACCCACCTACCCCTACTTAGTTGACCTTTCCTTTTCTTTCCAAATCCAATTGTCTTTTGCTTGCAGCTTTTAACAAATGTTTCAGTGACAGTTTATTAAGTCTGTCTTGCAGAAACCTTACCTTACTGAAACATTTAGTTAAGCATTGATTTGTGTTTGCTGTTTTGTCTCTTTTAATTTGTTCATCTACTAAAACTTTCATAGGTTTGTAAGATGCTATGCCAAAGTTGTCGCTATAAGACAAAAGTATCTGCATGGCACAGTTACTTTTGCTTTTGTTTATAATGTTAGATTCCTCATATGACTGGTTCAAGGAAAAATCCATCTTAAAAACACTTAACTTCATTCATATGTTTAACTAAAGCAAAACTAAAAAACACATCACACCGCTACCATTTACATTTCTTCTTTATCTCAAAATGATGTTTAAAAGGTGGATTTTTTCACTCAGTTGTACTTTACTGTGGTTTCTCTAAATGTTTGCTCCCCATGTTTGATTTGCCATGCTTGTAGTCTAAGGTACGGGAGCTGGAGGAGAAATGTCGCAGCCAAAGTGAACAGTTTGGCTTGCTGTCCCAAGAGTTGGAGAAGTTTCGAATGCAGGCCTCGAAAGTGGACCTGGCCAGCTCCAGCTTACTCAACAATCCCAGCCTCTCTGTTCTGACCAACGGGGTGGGCCTGACTACAGAACGAGGTGAGCCCCTGGGAGTTTTTACTCATTATAGATTCCTCAACGCAATCAGACACACAGTGGTACCAAAAGTCTCTTTTTTTTTTCCTCAAGGGAAAAGCTTTAAATCATTATTTAACAACGAACTGACATCAATCAATCAGCCTTGTTTCAAGATAATCCCACCAAACCATCTTTTTTAAACCCTTTTTACACTGGTCAAAAAGAAAAAAACCTGGGCTAACACCAGCTAACATCTGGCTTACGAGTGCAACGTGACAGTTTTTATTTGGCATTCACAGAGTATTTATCAGCTTCAATTCAAATCAGCATTGAGTGGAACACAACAACCGCGTGCCTACACAACATTTTTTTACTCTGTATTTTGCAGTCAAAGCACATATTTTCTTTACAGGGACTCAGGTTTATCGAGCTAATGTCTCACACTGAGGTTCTGACACTGACAGTAGCAACTCTCGGACAAAAACAGATGTGGTTGATAGATTTTTAACCCGACTACAAGACAACTGGCAGCTCGCACTCAGTCCTGCTGTGAGGGGCTCATGTCTGTGGTCCATTAAAAAAAAAAAAAATCTAATCTACTTATCTCAGAGAGTCATGATTGTGGTCCAAGGCAGCCTTTAGCACACAGTGGTGGGCCATTCCTTCATGATGTGGTAGTTACAAGGTTGTTCTCTGGGAGGTAGTGCCATTGGGTTTATTATTACCCACTTTATCTGTAATGCAGTTTCTATTGTGAAGTACCTTGTTCAACTGTGGTTGTTTTGATGTGATATGTAAATAAGTATCAAATTGAATTGAGTTTGAAAAAATAAAAAGATACATTTTGTGTAAAACAGCGTAATTAAGCCTTGGCAGAGCAATGGAAGAGCTATGCAATGTCAAAATGCCAACATTTATAATTATTTTTTTTAATCTGTATGCTTCCTTTCAAATTTTAGTCATTTTTATGATTGACTCTTAATATTCTTTTATATGTCCTTTTCAGAGTAAGGAGGCATAAGATTAGGCTAAACATTATATTGATAACGGTCTATCTCTTTTTGCATATCAATAATGTGACCTCACCATAATCTTCTTTTCATCTGTTTGCTGTCTGTTTATAAAAGGTTATATTTATAGAACATTCATTTTAAATGAATCCAAGCTGCTTTTAATGTAACAACAATCCAAATCTACTTCACTTCTTTCAGCTTAGTCTGTCCCTCACATATACACCCAACCTGTTTCTCCTACATGTGTTTTAGACTGCACTGGTGGCACATTGGATATGGTGTCTCTGGGCGAAATAGCCTTCTGGAGTCTCGAGGGAGGTGACACTCTCTCCTGCCCGGAGGGCAATGATCCGCTTGGTACGCTCTCTCCGTCTGTGTTAGTCATGATATGTGTTGGGAAGTGTCACCAAAAGCACGGCATGTTCTGACCCTCATCTCACATGCACCGTCATTGTAACAGTCTGACCACCATCAAACTTCATCCTGCTCGTGAGATGAAGTGTGACATGCCTGTGAAGCCCGGAACCAGTTAAGCTCCTTAACAATGCTGGTATGATGGTGTGACACACGTTGACACGAGGTAGAGTGACCTTTGACCTCAGACAGATGGACTGAGGATTTTTTTTTTACCTCCTCCACTGTTTTAATCAGCCATGTTTAACCTTGAGCCACCTGCATGTCGACCAGTGATTTCACCCACCCAGCAGGTCACAGACTACCGAGTTAACAGGCAAGAGGACTTTGATGTTCACTGAGGACAGAGATTATCCTCTTCTTTTCTCTCCTCGTAGATGTGGCCACTGCACTGCGCATGGGGCCCACGCCCCACGCAGCAGGACTGTCCAGAGTGGAGCGCTCGCCCGTCACCAAGCATCGAGAGCTGCCCACCATCAGCGTCAGCAAGTCAGGCTCCTCATCCATCAAGTCAGAGACCGCACACCTCACCCCCAAGTCAGACACCCACCTCAGTCCGCACAAATCAAGCCCAACACATGAGGTAACGCAACTGCTTTTAAACTTACGTGAGGGAACTTTTGATATTCAGTGATGTGGAGTTTCACTTCATTTTACCGTCGTACACATGAAGATGAATGCAAATTCATAATCAGGATTATTTTAGTCAAGATTATTAAGAAAAGAAAAAAAAAACTTCACATTTGTTGATCTTCCTGTGACTCCCTGAAACAAGTGTTGCCTGTCTTTCCATCACAGTGATTTTGGGCTTTTACAAAAGGGGCTGGAAGCTCGCAGCTATAAAGAACAAGAGTATTATTGGGACTTTAGCTGCATGGTGTGTGTGATGTGCAGGAATGTCTGACCTGCTTTCTGTTGTGGCGCTGTGACATTGAAGCTACCTTGAACTTTCTGCCTTTTGTAATGGGCATAAATACACAGACTTTAGTCTGTATACGGTTTATATCTGAGATATATAACTCTGGTCCTGCAGGTTTTAGATGTTTCCCTGCTTAAACAGACCTAATTCAAATTAACAGGCCATTGTGCAGAACGGGACAACAAGGTGTTGGATCTCTGACTTCTGAATTAGGTGTGTTGAAGCAGGGAAACATCTAAAACCAGCAGAATAGGGGCCCCTCAATGACCGGGGTTAAGCATCCCTGGCTTATATGATTCAAAAAGTGAAGACAGGAAAGTTGAGCAGCTCTAAGCAGATAGAAGTTATTACCTTTTAACTCCCACTCAAAGAGGGAGAAAGAGAAGTTCTGAAACACACCACAACAATAAATTTATTTCCCACATTGTTTTTCTTCTGAAACAGTTTCAGGCCCACTCAAAAAGCATACTTTAATATTATGCAATTGCTAAAATGATAAGAAATTCATAATCCTAATGGNGTAGTAATGTTTTTCAATCTACATTGCATTTTGTCTCCACACTGAAGAACGGTGTGTTTCCGATATGTGAACTTCAGTTTCCCTGATGCTTAATTCTCGAATGATAAATTGGGACCAAAATCATATCAAATCAAATTTTATTTATTAAGCACTTTTCCTGCCAAAAGTGCAACACAAAGTGCTTTACATAAAAACAAATTCATATTTAAATCAAACAAGCCTTCACACACCAAGGTATATAACATGGAACACACACATGCAAACAAACACACATACACACAAAAACCCCTTCCCCATTCCACACAAACACAAACCCCTACCTCTAATTTCTGTCTCTTAACTGATAGTAGATAAAATGGCTACTAAAAAATCTGACTTGACACTGCTGTGAGGAAACGATATGTTGGTGAACCGTTCACTCCAGGAACCAGCCCACCCAGGACCACAGAGGGCATCACCGCAGGAACCACCCAGATCGCAGCAGGCCAGGGCCCCCACCACAGCCGTAGGGCTGCATACAGGACCCATGGCCACCAAAACAAGGGCGATCACCACAGCAGATACCCCCCCAGACCGAGGAGGCAAAGCACCCGGAGTGATGGACCCGCATGAGGAAAACACTGGACTTAAAAATAAATAAAATAGTTAAAACAGAGATCAAACAACCCTAAAAACAGTAAGAGACAGATATTAGCAACAAGAATAAAAATATACGTAAAAATTACTTCATAGGATAAATAAATAAATGATACACTAATAAAACTTCAATAAAATAAGTGAGATTCACTTCAAAGCTAAGCTAAAAAGGTAGGTCCTGGGCCTCTTTTTAAAGACCTCAGCAGTCTCTGCAGCACTGAGGTTATCTGGCAGGCTGTTCCACAGACAAGGACTATAATGGTGGAACAAGGTCTCACCTCGTTCCACCATTTTTAGTCCTAACTTTAGGAACTACTAAAAGGCCTTTACCAGAGGACCTCAGGGTCCGCAAGGGCTCATAATTTAAAAGCAGATCTGATAAATAAGAAGGCCCAAGATCATTAAGACATCTATAAACAACTAAAATAACCTTAAAATCAATCCTGAAACGCACAGGGAGCTAATACAGTGATTTTAAAACTGGTGTAATGTGTTCCCGCCCTCTGGTCCTCGTCAGAACACGTGCCGCTGATTTCTGGAGAAGTTTAAAGTTAGAGATAGACTTTTTGGGAAGACCACAGAGCAGTTCATTACAGTAATCTAATCTGGATATGAAAGCATGCACCAGCACCTCGAGCTAGCAAAAGAGAGAAAAGGACGGACTCTGGCGATGTTATAAAAACCCTGTCTTTGAAAATCAAGACATGGAACAGGTGTGAAAAGGGCAAAACAGAATACAATGCAGACATCATTTCTATATTTCAAATATTACTTGAGTCCCTTCTAGGCTGTGCCAATATCGGGTGCAGGATCCTTTCCTTCCTGCAGATCTTTTTTCCCTGACTATTTCTACACAGAAACACAGATCACTTGTCAAGATTACAAAGACTGCCATGCACTCTTACATTGTTTGTAAGGATTTAATGGTTTAAAAAGCCCTCTTTAACCTTCCTGACATCTCATGCAAGAGCAAAGTGCAGCTGGTTATCCCTGCATTTTCTCTGCATATACACTTAAGATGAATATTTAAGATTTGCTCCTTACGCTTTCGTCCTATCATGTTTCCAAAGACTGAGTGTCTGGTCCTGCTTGACAGAAAGGTCGGTGGTCTTTCCATCCCCGTCTACCCCACAGTTCGACAGAGCTCGTATTTAGTGAGATAATCCACTAGACAGCGTGGATTATGAAGGTTCTACAGTAGTAGTTGTAGGTGATTATCTTTAAAAAAAGGTTTTCCCAGTGAACTATAAATACACCACCTCTCTTATTCTGCTTTGTGCAGCTGTTAAAAGCTCCACATCAGGTATGAACTCAAGGTGATTAGAGACTCATAGCATATCAATCACAATGTTATATGAAGCTCTGTTTATGTAAAAGGTTATTTATGGTGAGTTATGATGTAGTTTGTTATGTTGGATTGAACCCAGATTTTTTATTTATTTATTTTTCTTTACATTTACTATCTGCTTTGTTTGGATTTTTGTCCCAGTAAAAAGTGCACTTGCAGTTACAATGATTTTCAGCTCCATCCTTTGGATCTGTGAGGAGTTTTGTAACTAAATGGTGTATTTGGAGTATAAAAGATATTTTAAACAGCCCTCAAAATAACATATAGCCTATCTATAGCAGTTTCAGCATAAACTAAGGTATCATGAACTGACTGAGTGATTTACATGTACTGTACAAAGAGTCATTTGATCCTTCATTTTTTTGTCCTGTCATACAATGAAATTGACTTTGATATTTTAAGTGTGGTGATTCACTGTTTGAAAAAAAATACCTGTGCTCCTGCTGTCTTCAGGTGGACACTGCCAGTGAAGTGGAGGAGTTGGACATTGATGTGGCCCCGGCACCATACACAGCCAGCAGGGGAGCAGCCAAGCTTCAGGTTTTCATTGCGAGATACAGGTCAGCTTTACACTAATGCCAGAGTTGACTCATGACAGCATCAGTTTAACTGGAGACAAAAATAAATTTAATGGCATGTTTAATTCAAACAGCTATAATCCTTACGACGGCCCCAATGACAACCCTGAAGTGGAGCTACCGCTCACTGCTGGAGAATACATCTATGTATATGGGGACATGGATGACGATGGCTTTTATGAAGGTAACTCAGGTGGATTTTTTTGTCAACATCTTTGTATTTGTATATGTACATGATGTTCTGTTTCTTTTGGCTCCTATCAGGTGAGCTTATGGATGGACGAAGAGGGCTGGTCCCCTCTAACTTCGTGGAACGTGTATCGGACGACGATGTCATGAGCACGCATCATCCAGAGACTGGGGACATCTCCCACAACTCCCTGCTTGACAGCAGCCTGCACAGTGCCAGCCACCAGCATCACCTCCACGTGGGCGTTAGCGCCTCAGAAAGGACAGAGGCCTCTGCCGCCTCTGGCCCTGCCTCAGCCCTCTTGGATTCAGCATCGGCCTTGTCTGTCCCAGCCCCCCTCACCAACGGCCTGGACTTGGATTTGGAGGAGGTGGGAGTGGACATTGTGCCTTACCCACGTAAACTCACCCTCATCAAACAGCTTGCCAAGAGTATCATCATTGGCTGGGACCCTCCGTTGGTGCCGGCTGGGTGGGGCAATGTGTGGAGCTATAATGTGTATGTTGACCAGGAGCTGCGGCTGAACGTCCCATTCGGTGCCCAGACCAAAGCGGTGCTGGAGCGGCTAGACATAAACCTCAAAGCCTACCGTGTGTCGGTGCAGAGCCTGACAGAGAAGGGCCTCTCAGACCAGCTCCGCTGTAGCATGCTGGTCGGTCTGGATGTTTGCGTGGCGCCCACACAGCTGCGTGTGGAGAGGGTTACCGCCACCTCTGCCAACTTGACCTGGCTGCCCAGCAACAGTAACTATGTGCACATTGTGTCCTTGAACGATGAGGAGTGTGAGCTGGTGAAGGCTGGCTGCTACTCGCTGTGCCTCAATAACCTCTTGCCCAGCCTGCAGTACACAGTCAAAGTGGAGGCACGGCCGCACCGCACGCCATGGGAGCTACCTGTGGAGCGGCGTGAACACAGAAGCGCTACAATCAACTTCACCACGCTGATGGCAGGTCAGGATTTAGGTTTTTATCCGCATGTTTTCTTAGTGTTGCTTGTCACTAGTGTTGGTCTCTCCATTCAACATTAATCCTGTCAGACATTTATACTGAGTAAGTTCAGAACATGTAAGCCTTAGTCTGGCTCAAACGTTTGATCCAGATTAAGTGTTTTCACAGCCTTTTGAGCCTCTTTTATTTATCTGTTTATTTATTTTTATTCAAAATAATAATTCCAGTCTGACGCAATTACGTACGTCAACTCCAGACACATGAGCGAGGACAACTATATCTGTAGTTACCCTCCAAGATTTTCCTTTTGCTTATTGTATTGAGCATTCATCAATAATAAAAAGAGATTAAAGAAGAAAATCAGAGACTAACCAAAGCTTTGTGTGGATATAATTGCAAGCCATGAAAGAGTTTTAACTTTTATTATATGTACATGTGGCTATAGTGTTTGCGACAGTAGCACTGCACACAAAGGAGATTATTGAGGTGGTTACACTGTATGCACCAGTCATGTCAAAGCCTGTTTGTAACCAACTCTTCCAGGGCCTGTTTACATTTTACTGCTATTTCTGTCCAACGTCTTCAAATTAGACACAGTTAACCAACCCAAATTACAGCATCTTCTTCTCTCCTGCTTATTTCTCTTTCATGAAGGATGCTTTTATGAGTCTCTGTTGATTATATTTGTGTTGACGTTTAAGTACTGTAAATGTTTTAGTGTTTTAATACCTGTAAGATTTGAAGTATAAAAGTGCTTAGTTCAAACATTGTGTTTTTGCTGGAATCACTGATGCTCATCTTTGCTTTAAATGCTGAACTGAATTTGATGTCACATGTGGAACCACATTCTGCTCCTTTCATACAGTATTTGTAATGACTTGAGTTATATTTCTCTAAATAATCACTCAATCATTCAAATTTGCTTAAGTTCCATGCCCACACTCTGGGAATTCAGGTATATGGTTTCTAAATTTCTAATCTTTCTTTAGAGCAGTAGTAGGATTTGTAGAGCCTTGTGTCTAGTCTGATGATTATTTATCTTACCAACCACTTCATTGTCAGTTTGATTTAGTATACCAATATATTTCTGTGTATTTTGCCTGTGGTATAACGCCCTCGATCTCTGCAGGCCCCCCTGATGCTCCTCTGGACGTACAGCTGGAGCACGGTCCCTCACCAGGTATTGCTCTCATCAGCTGGCTGCCAGTCACCATAGATGCTGCTGGGACCTCAAATGGAGTCCGTGTCACTGGATATACAATATATGTTGACAAGAAAAAGGCAAGGAGTCTTTTAAGAAGGACAAATTAGCATGTATATGTTTTGGTTTTAATTGTAAGCTTATACTCAGTTTGATATTTGTGACATGAGGATTTTCTTTGCTATCCAAGGTGCTGGAGGTATCTTCCCCAACAGCAGGCAGCGCCCTGCTGGGCCCCTCTCAGATCCAGTCCCTCCAGGCAGCTCAGGAGCTCGTTGTCCGCACCATGTCCGCTCACGGGGAATCCTGTGACTCTCTGCCCGTAAATGTGCCCTCCAAGCTGGCTGCAATCTTCGCAGGCCCAGTTATCACCGCCCAAGTTGTGCCACCCCTGCCCTGCAGCCCCGTAGCTCCGAGTAACTTGCCCCCGCCATCATCCTATGGAAACTCTGCTGCCAAAGTCTCCGTGCTGCCCAGCACTTTGCCATCAGACACACACGTCCACGGCTGCACATTAGAGGTTACTGCCAACTCGCCTCATCCTCATCACTCAGAAGATTTCCTTTCACCCACCTCGTTTGTGAATGCTTGGGCCAACCCCTCCTCTGCTGCTGCCTTAGCTATGTGTGAGGCCACATTACCAGTAGCCTCCACCATTACTTCAGCGGTAATTATCACTCTGTCATCCTTCTTTGTATTAGAAACTGCATTTTATTTATTCTTGGAGATTAAAAGAGTTTAAAGTATGAGGTGTGCCTCTAATGGAGGAACATGCATGAGATAAAAAGGACAAAGATTGTTGCATAGAGGCAATGTGATAATTCAAACCAAACCCCAGCAGTTTGCATCAGCCTTTTAGTCTCAGAGACTTGTAACTCAGTCAAATTTGTGAACACATATCCGACACTGATTTGATTTTTCGATTCACTCTGACTCATAATTTCTTTAATCTCCATAATTAGGTCTCCCATTATAAATAATCAACTATAATTCTACTAATAAAGCATAACAATGAGAAAAAATGTAAAAAGTTTAAATCTACCCTTTCCAATGTTGCATTGTTATACTTTTTTTTGAATAGGATAAAATGCTATTAATAAGGTAATGGAACTCTGAAATACAAGACAGACCCACTAGGAATTAAAATAATTAAAAACAACCAATCCTTGCAGTGTAGCACACCTCTAGGATTAGCCGAGAGGACCTGCCTGTCAGACGTTTGCTTTTGCGTTACGCCCTGGGGGGATGGGGGACTATTATAGTGTGGCGGGACTATTATTGTTCAAATAATTGTGCTGTGCTTCCTGAAATGTAACATTGGTAAGGGTAGCTTTAAAGCACATAATTTGAGTTCTTCTATTGATTCAATGCATAAATGAGAACCCTGCTAATTTATAATCCTGCATGACTTTAATCGTGCTAACGTGAACAAATAATGACTTAAACAAAAAGACTTAAGTTGTTACATATTGCTGGCTAACATTACTGCTGCATTTTATTTTATTTTTTTTAAATAAACAAATGCTCCAGAGCTAGAAGCGTTAACTCGTACTCATTGACTGTATTTCTCATCATCAGCTTAATGTGGCCTCCTCCATCAACACAGCACCTCAGTCACCTCCAGTTACAACACCAGCACCTGCAGAGGCACCAATCACAGCACTTGCAGCAGTGTTGGAGCAGCGCAGAGACACCGACAGCCCTGGAACTATACGTCCTTTCCCATCCATCACAGAGTTCATTGAGGACCCCGGTGCCAAGCTTGGGACCCCTGAGCGCATCCCTACCCCACCCAAAGCCCCAATCACAGACCTCCTAAATCCTCAGAGTATCAATGTCCACCGCCCTCCCAGCACCTCACCACTGGAATCAGAAGTGGAGGAAGAGCAGGAGAATACCCGCCTGGTGTCCATCGAGGAGTTCTTAAGACAGGACCAGGAACCATCTTACAACAGGAAGCAGCAGGTCAGCCCTCCACCCGCATTCATTGACTATTTCTTTATGATAGGAATTTATAAATCATTAAAATGGACTGAAATTATTTTTTTTTAGATTATCCAGGTTTGATGGAAATGAATGAAAGAAATAAACTTGTTTTATCATTATTCACGGAATATGTATTAACTACTGAAATGCCAACAGCTGCGTTGCTAGGTTCTGCTTTCACCTTTATTCATAGTATGGAAATATCTTAAATGTGTTCACCTATTTACATTTACAAATCATTCTGATTTGCACATGCGCAGTCTTCCTGATGACTTTACATAATGCATTATGGGTGTGCTTTTCTCTACATTTGATACAGTAGCTGCAGTAAAATTGTTTTTTTTGGACTCTTTATCATATATTCTATTTTGCTCCAATGAGACATCAGTAGTGCTCAGTCCTTAAATCTTGCAGAGGTGCAAATTCCCATTTAATGATCCTTCTTTTTACAATAAATATTTGTACAAGTGAAGCTTTTCAGTATGTATTGACACAATAAAAAGCTTGCATTGTGTAGGCCTGCAGTGAAGCAGTCACTCTAAGGTTAATTTCATGGGGCTTAGGGCACAAGAGGGTCACAAAGCTTTGTTGTATGTAATATTTCTGTCATTTCAAATATTTGAATATAGCTCGTTTCTTGTGCCGTACTTAAGATTTATAGGAATTTGAGCTGGATAAATTTACACTGAATGTGCTGATGTATCATTTCACAGAGTTATGGCAGAGGGCTTGTTGAGCCTCCCAGTGACTACCATGCAGACAACAGCCGCTCAGACCTGTCTGACATCCTTGAGGAAGAGGAGGATGACCTTTACTCTGATCACCTCGGAGAAGTACAGGGCAGGGGATACACAGTTGGAGCTAACAGGGTAAAGAAATGTGTATGCAGCCACTAAACATGTCTATTTATAGCACTGCATCTTCTGCTTTTTTGAATGAGATGTACATCTTTTAGTTTGTCTTAACTTCTCATTTTCTTTTGTTATTATTGATTATGTTTGTGATTATTTTTTCTGCTTTTTCCTCCTCTTTGCATGTCTGGATCATATCCTATCACCGTTTTTTCCTGCACGTCCTTTGTTTTTACTGAACAATATGACAATTCATCCCACCTTCACTGATGCACTCGTTTGCTTTGAAATGTGGCCATTGTAGTCAAACAACTTACAGACACCAGATAGTGATGAGGAAGTCCTGGAGAGGATCCTAAAGTTGCCTCCTCAGGTCCACCACAGCAAGCAGCTTTTTAGCATCGATGAGGTAACAGAAGAGGAAGACAGCAGTCAAGAAGAGCATTTAGCCTACCGCAGAAAGCCTCGTCCAGGGCCCAGCCACCTTCACTCCAGAGACTCTGAGCGCCCCCTTAACGCCCCCCACCATCACCCACACCCACACATCCACCCTCAGCATCACCATTTCAACAGGGATCCTAGGTCCCTAACCAAAGAGCCTTCACACAGACATGAGCCCTCACAGGTCAAACCGAAGACGCAGCACAGGGTGCACTACGCCGACACCGTGGACACTATTAATTATCCTGAAGATGAAAATGCAAGTTTATATGAGGGTCCCACCAGCAGGCGGGTCTCAGCCCGCTGTCAACACAAGCTGAGCCCCAACAGCAAAGTGCTGCTCCGAGGTCTAGGGGACCGCCTTAGGAGGGAGGCCATGCTCAGGAGTCAGATGGCTGTTGCCGCGCTGTCCACCCCCGATCATGGCCTACCCAGATCAGTGCCAAGACCCTACCCAGTTAGCAAAACAGTACGCACTGTAAAGTCACCTGTTGGGCGAGAGATGGAGATCGATGTGGAATACGGGACGGACAATGAGGAGCGTGTGGAGTATAACCCCGGGGAGGTGGTGGTGGAGCAGATGAGCTCCGAGTGGTGGGTAGAAGGGGCTCAAATGGAGCACTGCAGACCTCCTCATCGGCGAGGGCCTAAACCTGAACCAATGGTAAACATAACTGTTGGCCTTCTGCAATGGATGTNNNCTCCCTCCCACTCCTCTCCCTTGTAGCTATGCGGATTTACCTCTCATTTGGTGGATAGCACACAACTCCAGCTCTGAGTAGACAAAAACTTCCATTTTCATCAGCATCACTGCACTGGACAGAGGGAGGACAGGTTGCGCACTTTGCAACATCTTTGGATGCTGTTAAAGCGAGCAAAGCTGAATCTCCCTCCTCCCCATCTCTAACTGCACCAATTCCTGCTGCTTTCAGATTCTCCTGCACACAGGAAAGCACCCAGCTTTTGTCCTAACCCAGTCAACAATGCCTTGTCCTAGTTGGTGTGCTTAAATGTATCTTATAGAGCAGTATCACAGGGAAAGCCCTGGACTATAAAACATTTTATGATGTTTTGTTTCCACTGCATCAAGCACAGACTTAAACATCATATATGGATTGTTTAAAAGAAAAAGCAATTGCATTATTTACTGTTTGTCATCTTTTCTTATGCTATTTTTCTGTGTTTTCAACAGGAACCCAGTCAAATCCCTACAGCTGTGGCAGGTCCCTCATGGGCAGGTCAGACAGAACTTTCTGTGAAACCAGGGAACTCGCAGGCCAGACAACCCAAAGGTCAGAGACTTCTTCCTCCTTCTTCCTCATCGCTCTCCCTCTTTAAACTAAGAGCTGCAGGGGAACTGTGTATAAGGAGATGCTGACATACTTGTGGTTTCTGTTGGACAGCCTACCCCTCCCCTCTCACATGAAGGTAGTCAGATTAGCACCTTGTGCTTTAAGGGAGGGGTGGGGGTGGCGGTCAGGGCGAAGGAGGTGCTCTAGCTGCAGTGGAGAAGTGGGAGAGAGCCTGCTAAGCTGAGAACCGGCTTAACCCAAAGTGGCTTGTCATGATAGGAGGAAGTGACAGACATTAAAATAGTAACCTCAGTTAGCTTGCAAAGAAACGGCGTGCATTACAAGACAAGCTCTTCTTTCCTTCTTCCTCTTTCCTCATTTCCTTAGCTTTCTTCTTTTTTGATGCTACAAACTTCTCTGTTTTATCTCTGGATTTACAGTTGACAACACAGATAAATGTGTAAGAGCACACTTGTGCAAATAGAGGAAGGGCGCAGAGAGAAGTTTGTCATATCTACTAGAGAATTAGTCAGGATGTGAAAGTGTGCAAGTCGCCTGCCCGTGACTCTTGTCACAGATGGGCTGATTCTCCCTAATGAGATAGAGAATACGTGTCTTGACTTTAGCTTAAAGCCTCACTACAGCTCTTCAAATGTATCTCGGTGGCATGTGTGCTTCAGCTGGGTTTGCAGCTCCACTAATGTCATATTTCAGCAATGCACGATGCCGCAGAGCAAATGCACATTCTGCTTTACATGATCTTTAAACTGAAGTGTATTAAAATCCCATCTTGATATGTTCTGTCTTTGTTTTGTTTAAGTTATGTAGTGGCTGTGTTATGAAGAATCATTCCCAGATTTAGTTTTGAGTGTGGGTCAAATGCTGTTTCCTCTGTTGCACGGCTGCAGATCATGAACGTGTGCACGTTTGTCAAACAGCTCATGCAGCTTAGGATCAGTGGTTTAGCTTGATTACCTCTTTTAAGGACAGGTGCTGGGCGAACAGTGCTCATAGCAGCGCTGCAGTTGGTGTGCGGTGGGGGAGGTGCATGCAGGCAACTCTGCAAAATTCAGTACATGCTAAGCGGGGCTTCTCTGCAAGCTGTGCAGAAATAATTATAGTTATAATTCTGGTAATAGTCAAATGTGTTGAATAATATAAACTGTTCCTGAATTGTATGACAGCAGCAGCTTGAATAGACTTTAGATTGAGTTAGTTTGTGATAATCTCTGTAAACTGGGTCACTTTAAGCATTTGTTATATCAGTTCTGTGTCCAGGGTTTAGAGATATGTGTTGCAAACATGTCGTTTTGACTGCATGTTCGCAGGTGAAACACCAAAGATGAAAGGAGATGGTGACGTACGCATTTTTGTGGCCCTCTTTCCATATGATCCCACCAGCATGTCACCCAATCCTGACGCTGTTGAGGAGGAGTTGCCCTTCAGTGAAGGACAGATCATCAAAGTAAGTGTTGAGCCTCATGTTAGGGTTCCTACACAATTTTGAAAAGTTAGGAATGTCTTTGTGTTTTCAGTGTCTGGATTTGAAAGGAATAAAAGTGCATGGGAAATATGTAGATATTAATTCTGTTCATCAGTCGCGGCTTGAGAAAATATTATAAAGCTGCATCTGTTTCTGGTGAAGCTTTCTGGTGAATACTGACTGACGAGCAAGGAGGAGAGTGGCTAGAAAATGAGAGCAGCCTCTATCAAACTCCCCCCATGTGTATGAGCTGCATCTGGAGACTGTCCTGAAGGAGATCTGTGGGGGAGGCTTATTGTCGACGGAACTACAGATACGAGACTGCCATGTTTAGAAAAAATACAAAAAATACCTGGCTGTTAAAGGCTAATACAGATTTATTTTTTTATACACCCACCACAGGATTAGACACATTCCCCTAGGAAAAAATGAGGTCACATAGTAGAACATAGAATTGAAGGGAAATAAAATGGAAAACTCAGAATTTGGTAAAGAATCAAGTGGAGAAGCAGGAGCTTCTAGCTGCAGCTAGTCCAGGTTTGAATCCTGACCTGGGGCCTTTTACTTCAGGTCATTCCCTGCTCTATTTGACCCCCACTTCCCTGTCCCACTTCTTTTAAGATAAAGGCCACAAAAAAACAAAAATCTTTTAAAAACAAAATGGAATCTGGATAAAATCAAATCAGATTTCACAGGGCCTTATATTATGTCACCCAGTGAAGATGAGGTGTATTCACTTAAGTTTTTCTTTATCATCTGGGTGTTTCACATGGAGCCAGTGTTTTGGGAGTCTGAAAACAACATTGCACCATTTCATGAATGAGACATGTCTGAGAAATGCCACAGTGCAGATAATTTGTCCTTATTTTGAAGGGGGGGAGGGGTGGTAAGGCTCTATGTTGATAACCTTAACTTTGGTTTTATCAAAGCAAAGGAGTCAGCCAGAATACCTCATTTATGGTGAGTTACTTGCAAGGCTGTTGACTGCATTTTGGTAGTTGCATGAAGGGGGTCCTCAAGAAAAATAGGTTGGGAACCACTGTCCTGGTGGTTTCTCTGCCATATGAAGCCATAAGTTAGGAGTATCATTGCTTTCTTGTTTTTTTGTTTGTTTGTTTTTAAAGACTGCTTTATTTGAGTTGACTATGAGCATACATACACTATGCATGCTTGTATAAAGCTATATAGATGTATTTGTTGGCAATGACTTCGCTATTACATGTAGAACAAGTTGCCCTTCAATAGCAAGATTTACAGTGCACTGTGTAGGCTACTGGTCATACATTAGCAACTCGCTAGTCACAAGCTAGCTCAGCCCTAGAACATACCTAAATGTGATCAGAGTTGTACAAAATGAACATCTTGTTGCATCAAAGATCTGAAACTAATGACCATCAGTTCATTTGAAATATGACTAACAAATAAAGAGAGTTGTTTTGTCATGAACCTCAGAAATGAAGTCTGATTAAGGCATTTTTGTATTACCGGTAGTTTGATTGGAATGGATTAGAAACAGAGATAAAAAAATGTAAATCATACAGTAAATTTAAAAAGTTACTCAAATAAAAGATGCTTTTTCAATACAGTTCAAAGGCGTGAACCTTTTTTTCTTCCTTATAATTATATAAATATATATGTATGTATGTATGTATGTATGTATGTATGTATGTATGTATGTATGTATGCATATGGTAGTTCCATGTGATAGGAGCATACCGATGCTAATATAGATTTAAAAGAGGGTAGGCGAAATAAGCCATGGCTTCAGCCTACACCTTTTCGGTCTCTTTTCTCCCTGATTTCTCTGGTACTTGGATCTATTTATTTTTTTGTTATTATTTTTAATTATGTGAATATGAACAAACCAGTATAATTAATGTGACCGAATAAACCTAATAAATGAAATGAAAATGAAAAATTTTCCAGACCAGGAGACAACATCAGTCTTTGATCTTCTGAAGTTTTGGAGCGGGCGGATATCAAAGTACAGATTTTCTGATCTCATTTACAGAAGAGCATAACAGGAACATATTATATGTGTTAACTAATAAGTTTTAAACCCATTAGTTAAAGATGCACATCTGTTTGTACTTGAATTCTTTTGTAAAACGTACCAAATATGGCAATATGGATCTGGAAAAATTTTAAACAGAAAATTTGTCAGAGCCCTGTTACGTGTTACACAGGTTTCTCTCTACCTCTACCCCAGGTTTATGGAGATAAAGATGCAGATGGTTTCTATCGAGGGGAGTCGGATGGTCGTCTGGGTTACGTGCCATGTAATATGGTGTCAGAGATCCAGGTGGAAGATGAGGAGACTCGGCAACAGCTGCTGCAGCAGGGTTTCTTGTCCACAGCGGCCTCCATGGAGAAGATCGGTAAGTGTCGGTCAAACGGACAAAGTCTTTGTCAGCTGTATGATGTTGTCAATTCAAAGTATTGTGTAAATTTTAATGCTCTACTCATAGTCATACATTGTTTTTCATGTTTAAGTGGTAAGTGAAAATAGCAGCACAATTGCTTTAGAATACAAAGACAACAGAACAATACATATTATTTTCCAATATTTTGTAGTCAAATATTGGCATTTTATTGCCTCTATTCTATTGGAGGATTAACAGAAAAATTGAAAGCTAATCTATTGATGAGAATTGTTGAAATACAAGTGTTTGATACATCAAAACATATGGTATTACTTATTGTTTTTTTATAGTTTCCTATGTATTGTTCCGATAAAGGAAATCATAACCATGACTGCCTTTTATGCAGGTTTCTGAAAAGTTTAATTAGTACAAGTGTTGGTCTGTGGTGAATGGTTGCAGGCCAACCAGCAGACTGAAGCTAACACTTTGCTTCTGTTTCTTGCCTTTTACCCAGAGCGGTACTTTCATGTACTTTAACTTTTTCACTTCCACTTGTTCTCACTGCTGTGTCTGCTGCTCACTGATTGTCATCTTTTTTGAAACTGCTCCTGGCTGGCTTTTCATTGTCGAGTTTGTCTGGTCTGCTTCTCTCAAGAATTACACCTGTTTTTGTTTGTTTGTTTTTTTCTTTTTGGTTTCATTTTTTTTTTGTGTTATTTTTGGTCTCTAAAACTTCATTAAGGCACTCGCACACATGCACAGCTTCCACGTCGCCCTGTTCCACCGCCGAAACCGAGACGATCCAAGAAAGGTGTGTCTCGCTGCAGATTGCGGCTTCCCACCTCTCCTTTCTTCTCATCTCTGGTTTGCTTCTCTTTCTGCCTCTTACACGTTAGATTCAACTCTTTGATTTTCTGCTTCTCACTCAGCAGCCAGGGAGGATTTTTAAGTTAGACAAGTAATGAAATCACACATCTTCCCAGCATTGTAGGCAAATATTTTAACATGAGTGGGTCTGAAGGAGTTTCATATAATTAAAACCTTGTGACACACAGCTTGTTAGATCTTTCCACAGAGTAACTTTTTCAGATCTTAAGTCATACCACTGACACCTGTGCAACAGCTTCATATTGTAAAAGCCACAAACATACATCCTGACTCAGTCCTGTCATCATACACTCATGTAATACATTGCAGATAAAGTGACAGGATGTGGCAGCACGTTGCTGATCAGTCGATTAACTCAAAGTTACTTTAACACTATCCTGCTCCTCTATCACAAATGAATTACATGACCGGCAAAAGCTCACTTGTTGAAACATCCGTCCTCTCTGATCTCCACCTGTGACCCTATGTACCTCCAGTGTCATGATTCTTAACTTAACTTAACTGGATTATTCTGACAGTACGTTTACATGAATAGTTAAATCAAGCTACTGTTCTCCTTTGTCCCAGGAGGGGAATAGATCTGCATGCAGGTTTTATAGGTTTAACACTGCGTTATAAGACTGTGTAGAAAAAAAAAGAAATCTACATGACATCCCACTGCTTCTAACATAAAATCATCATACGTTGTAAATATAATCACAATCATTCCACAGACATTGTCTTTACCTTACCTGAGCAGTGATTTGTCTGAGCTCATGATATAGTTATTGAATCAGGATTTTAACAGAGCAAAATTTAACACCCTAAGTGACCTTAAAGGTGGTACAGAGGATTTTTCATTTTCAACAAAATTTTAATCTTTGTTGAAACCTACTAGATAGATATGTAACAGCTCCGTACTTATGAAAAACAAAAAAAAGTAAAAAGAAATATAAAGTGTGGACGTTGTGGGCCCCAAAGAACAGTAGCCAAT
>JAPMNP010636135.1:0-14671 GCA_029874935.1 Atherina boyeri
TTGTAACTTCTAATTAATCATTGTGTGAACAATGTAATGAAGAATCATTTTCATGAAAGGAACAAATAAATAAATAAATAAATAGAAAATAAATAGCTTCTAAATTTACTTTAGTTTCTGCTCTTCTCCGGTCAATCTTCCTCTGAGACGGCTGGGGCTCTGAAGCAGCTGCATGAGTTGCCGACTGCAGCATTTTTCCCAGTGCCAGCCAAGCTGTGCCCAACATATTGTTGGAACATAGACGTATTCAGCAACCCGAAATGGCGACCGCTATTGGCTGATAGATGTAAACATAACTGCATTATTGTGCCCGTTAATATTTATTTTACTTTATTTTAGTTCAAATATAATTTTTCAAGGAAATGCTGTACTTTCTTTCTGCACCCCTCTAAATGTCCCGTGGAGGTATTGTTTTCTAAAAAATATAACTTTTTATATATATTCGACCTTTAAGACCATTATGACTGCATTTCTAAAAGCAGTCAACCCATACATTTGTACATTAAGTTCCTCAGTCCTCAATTTGGCTCTCATTTGCCCACATTGGAAACCTAGATAACATTGAGAATGCATTTTTTCAATATATTTATTTAAGCTTAAAGATCAATCTGACTGAGTTTGGCACAAAATCGTGATTCCCATCCAACCTTACTTGGAAAAGACTAAGGCTGTGGTCACACCACCTGGGTGAACGGTTAAGCACAACCGGGTTCCAAAAAGACGGCCTGCGCTGTTCTTCATTTGGTTGATGGTGAAGCTAGACTGTTCATGATGTTACTTTCGTACAGCCGTGAACCCAAAGTCTGGCTTCTGTCAGAGTCGACAGGTTGACTTAACAGGCTGAATATACTCAAGCAGTCATTGGGTCATCCTCTTCTGTCAGTGACAGCCAGTTTACAGTGAAATTAAACATAGAACAGCCAGAAAATCATCACATTTTCATTTTTGAATAGTTTATTGCGGTAGTGCAGAACATAGATTTACAGCTTTTTTTTTTTAATGTGATAATACTCAGTACATTCTTATAAATATTAGTAGAAGAATGTACATTCATTTCCTTTTGCCACATCTATCTTCCTTCCAATAATAAATTCTTCTATATAATAATTTGATTATTTCATCATATTACAGTAAATCATTTTCTTTTAGTAGAATATTAATTGCTTTATAAGTTTTTTTTATTACATAGCTGCTTTAAGTGCCATGTTGTTGAATTAATTATCTAGATTAAATAATGTTATTAACTAAAAAAATGTATGTTGGTAATACAGTGATATCTGAAAGTTTCTGAGGCTGAACAACTTTAAACATATGTATAAGCATGACCTAAGACCGTCCTCTAAATGTAGAGGAAGAGGATATTTAAACAAATGCATGGAAATGTACTGTGTTATTTATTAATGAAGAAGTCATCCAGGATCACATAAGAAGTCAAAACGTATTCAGTTCAATTCAATACATTTTTATCAGTTCCAGAGGGGCAATTTAAAGGGCACAGGGGAGCAGCATGAAGTAAGGCATCTGGGGGGGCTTGTCGTTATGAATTGAGCAGCAGAACAGCTTTTGGGATGGAGGGGGCCATCCTCTGTGTCCTGCAGCCAGGACAGCTGAGCCATCATCTAGAGGGGAGCCATTCAAAGGTCGAATGGAGAGTGTGTGAGTCTTTTAATTATCTTGATTGCTATCTTGATTGTTTGTTGGTCATAGATGAGTTTGTGATACAGATACGATAATAAAGGATTGGCATGTAATTTGAAGATTAAATCAAGAGTCAAGCATGAGTTTCCATTTAAAGCCAAAACATCTTTAAAGAATTAAGACTCAAATAATCTACATTCAGACAGACAAGACTACGTCAACCAACAAAAACTCCACAAAAAGCCATCAGATAGGCCATGAGATAACAAAAAGTAACAATAGGAAATTCAAAGCAACTAAATACTCTCTTATTGGTTAATGTTTATATGTCAACCATCAGGAAAGCACAAAATCACAATGGTTTGAAAAAGCTGCAAGAAAGCAGCTTTCCCAAAAGAAACATGGCTGACCATCTACAGTTTATTTAAAAATCACATGTACAGAAAGCTGCAGGAACAATGGTTTGTGGACAGACAGAAAAGGAAAAAAAAACTCCACTCCAATGAGAAATGTTATATTCGGGGGCAGGAAAAGACTGCATTTCTACAATAGAACATTATTCCATCTATGAAACATGTTGGTTTTATGCATTCTCATTTTGCCGATCCTTTAATCCAAAGCAACAGACAAGTGTAAAGCAGCATTCAACCTCCAGTACAATTAGAGATATTGAGTTCCTTCATTAAGCACTGAATCAATTTCAGTCTATTACTATGTAAGAGCTCAAAAAATTATACAATTTTCATTCCCTCCCCCCAAAGTATAGGTTGTGTGAGTTAGTCTTTTGGGAAAGGATGTGTTTTCTGAAGAAAAAAACAAGTCTTCAGGAGATTTTTGAGCTCATATCAAAGTGAGAAAAGCTTGGATTGAAATTGCCTTGGGATGGTAGTACCAGAGGCATGGAGTGGTCAAGATGGAGTGGAAGTGAGAGTTGGGCAATATGGCTTTTCTGTTTGATGCTTGCACTGCAAGAACTGGTGCAGGTTTCTTGAAAACTTTGTTGACTGCTAGCTTAGTCTTAGAAAGGTGTAGTTAAAAGTGGCATCCCTTGAGCCATATGATATGTTAGAGCAGTGATCCTTTATCCTGTTCCTCGACAGCCGGTGTCCTGCTGGTTTTAGAAGTTTCCCTGCTTCAACATCCCTGATTAAGACTCAGACACGGCAAGTAAACTTTGAAAACCTGTAGGTCACCGGCCCTCTAGGACCATGATTGTGGATCCCTGTTTTAGAGAGACAAACTGAGATTTGGGATGAAACCATGGGGTCATCTCGCTGGAATGACTGGCATATTTGGTTTTAATCTGCTGAGCAGTGTAACAAGAAGCTATGCAAGCAGATGATTGGACCCAGAAAGGTCGTTCAATTTGCAAAGAGATCCCAGCACAGAGCCTTGAGGCACCAAAGTAGAGAGGTGATGGGGTGAGGGTGTTCGTCTTTGATAGAACACTAAGCTCTTTCCCAGGTCTGATTCAAACCCAGAGCAAGTATTTTCCCTGAAATCTCCAGCAGCTCAGACTACAGACAGAAAGATACTGCTAGAGGTGTCATGATCTCGATTTTTTTATCTAAATCAATTGTACGTCACAATCTAGCGCATCAAATTCTAAAAGAGGATTCACCTCCCCCCAGGTATACATACTGTAGCGTGACGAGCATCCCACTTGGACTTCGTAGCACCAGCTTACAGGCAACCGTGCATTTACTCAAAACTGAAATTTATTTCCTCATCAGAAATTGATCACTGTTTCAGTCGGAACCATGCATTGCATTTTTCCTAACAAGTAACTCTCACCAGTTCTCCTA
This sequence comes from Atherina boyeri, assembly GCA_029874935.1. Taxonomy (NCBI): domain Eukaryota; kingdom Metazoa; phylum Chordata; class Actinopteri; order Atheriniformes; family Atherinidae; genus Atherina; species Atherina boyeri. The sequence continues at coordinate 3,444 of JAPMNP010636135.1, forward strand.
CAACTCACAACAACACCCAGTAACATACTGTATAACAATAAGAGTATCCACCTGAACAGAGCGCATGTCAACAGAGCACATTGTAGCTGACACTAACTAATAGCTATTAGCTAAGCTACAATTAAACCATGGCGAGTGCAGATGTAGAACAAGAAGCAGCGGGACCGAAGCTTGAAGCCGTTCCTGCTACACTCAAATCACTGGTGTGGAAAAATGTGGCGTTCCCGGTGAGTAACGCCTGGTTCACACCGGCTGCAGAATTCTGACAGGAAGTCATACCAAGAAATACGAGACAATCTGGTCAATTTTCAAAATAAAATACTGCGATTGACAAATGCGATCATATTTGAGCATCTAAACAGACTAAAGAGATGAAAACACACACACACACACACACACACACACACACACACACACACACACACACAGAGCAACGGAGTGGGCTGACTACGGGGCTGGGGGTGGGGTTTTGGGTGTCTAAACACACAAACAGGGAAAGAGCTAGAGAAAGTCAGAGAGGGTTGTTGGTGACAAGTCAAGAGGGACAATGTAAAATTAATCTTAGAAGTGGGTTTAAGACATAGTTTGTTAAGGCTTTAATTGTTCCATGACTTTGGACATGCCTATATTTATATTTTCTATTTTGGTTTGTTGCACATTGTTTAATTGTGCACGCTGCAGTAACTAAAAAGAGTCACTAAATGGCAGGCACCCTCAGTGAGTACTCATTTTAGTTATTATTATGTTTGTGTTGGCTGTTTACCACTTGACTGAACAAGATTGTTACATTTTTATATTGTAGATAAATTATTTAAATGTGACCATTAGTGCCTAATATGATATATCACAAAAGATTAATGGAAATTGCATCACTTATATGTTGTCCATCTTTTGAAATAAGATTTACTGTATAAAATCTAATGAGTAAAACCAATGATTGTAGACTAGGAAAAAAACGAAAACAAAATTGAGAATCCAATCGTGACCCTAAAATCGCAAATCAAATCGAATCGAGGATTTGGAAAATCATGACACCCCTTGATGCTGTGATTTACCATGTAAAGAGCTGCAGAGAGGAGATGAGAAGGATTGTGCTTCAGTTCCAGATGCTTTTAGAGCCTTTCAGAGTTGCAGAAGGTAGAGTGCAGTAGCCTTTCTTAAAGCTAAACTGATCTGAATCAAGGAGGTTGCTCTATAAGAGGATGTCTGAGACCTCTTTGAAAACCATCTTTTGCTAATCTTGGATTGGAACAGAAGTTGCTAAACCGTCTGATATTTATTTATTTATTTCTTGACTTGACTGGTGGTTAGAGTGGGCTTTTGTGTTACATGAGCCTCTTTTAATGCAGCTGGAAACATGCCTGAGGCTAATGAAGCATTCATTACATGTGTGAATGAAAGTACAATGGGAGGAAAACAGCTTGAAAAAGGTTGGGAATCGACTCCAGTGGATATGCAGTAGGAGTGTCAAGAGTTATGATACCTGACTCTCAATGAAAGGTAAATGAGGTAAAATTATGCATCATTGTCTAGGGAAGTAGGATAGTGTAGTAGGATATTTGGGCTTCTTTGGCTTGTGGGTGCCATATGGAAAGATGATGTGCCTTTAGCCAAAAAAGAGAGGTTATCATTAGTTGAATCAGAGAATTGACAGCTGATTGTCATCACCTCCTAAGTAAGGAATTCGGCAAAGTTGTCAGCGGAGAGTTTTGTAGCTGGAGGACTGAAGAATGTTTTGAAGGAGAACAGTTTGAGTGTAAGTAGTTGTTGTGATCCTATCGTTGTAAAAGAGGAGTATCATGGTACTTGACTGTTTTGCTGCATCTAGGTCAGAATTCTTCACCATCATTGATGGAACAATGAATTCTGAATTATCCTATCAGATCTTGAAGGTTTATATCATGTTATTTTGGTGAGTGTGGAAAACCACAGGGAAGAAATGGTTCACAAGTCTGGTGGTTCATGCTTTGATAAATTTGTAGCACCTGCCAGGGGGTAAAAGATCAAACGAGTGATATGCAGGGTGTAAACACTCATACAATGTTTTCAGCCCTGAAGAGATAGCGGGCGTTAGCAATGTCTTTCACAGAAGAAAAGGGAGCAGTTCAGAATAACCCACCAACATTTCAGAAGTGGAACTTCTGTACGCATGAATGGGACTCAAATTATTTCAAGCTGATGTACAGCTCTGATCAACACTTTCTGGAAACATTTAGTCACAGTAATCGTTGCACAAATAGTCCAAACAGTTGTACATACTTTTACTGCTTAAATATGTTTTTTACAGCATCATTTTATCAAACAACCACATATAACATGTTTCTTTTATTGCCTTCTCTTTATTTACTCATGCCACTCGTGAGTGAAGCTTTCAAGGATCACTGGTTTTGCAAGATTGCTTCTTTACTTGTCAGTATTTTCTTGAGAATACACATTCCAATAAAGTTTTTTCTAAGGATAGACTGGATGTATATGCTTTTGTGTAAATAAACCAAAATATTATTTATCTTTTATTGTTTTTACAAGTTCAACACGTGAGAAAAGAGCAAATAGTTAATTTTGATTAAACTAAGTAAGTTTCTACACTGATAGGTTGATTATCAGGTAATATCAGGGTTAAAGTGCTGAACTGCCTATTCATTAGACATAGGTCAGGTCAGACCTCATGATTATATCATCCGGTAATCAGTTAACCCCAGAGAGTCACACAGAAGCCAGGAGAAGACAGAAATGTGTATACATCTAACATGCTGACTGCTTTAGATTTTATCTTAAAAACTACTTTAACAATTAAAAAATTGCACAACACTTCGTTGTAGTAATACAATGACAATAAAAATATTTGAATATTTTAATCTTGAATCTTTGAAAACATTAGTTGATTGACAAATTAAATGGGCTATATGCAGGTTTATTAAATTTCAACTCGTGGCTGAAACCTGTGGCCGAAAAATGGAACTGCACTTAATTTCTCCTTGTTCTTGCAGCGCATGCTCGTATGTGCACAACTTCACAAGTCATCTGTCTGATTTGTCCTGGGTTGCTTCTGTGCATTCGCACAGTCCATTGCAATGAAATATACACTGCTTGGGAGTGTAGGCTAATTGTTTACTACCGGTGGTGGCAGCGTGATCTGAAACATTTAACATGAACACGCTTGGCGTCACATCTGGAGAAACGGCACAGGAAAATCAGACCCGACTGCATTAAGGAAAAATTTGCTACAGGCTTATAGTTGTACCCGCCGTGAGCTGAAAAGGTGTCAGTATTAGGGGTGTGTATTGGCAAGAATCTGGCAATACGATACGTATCACGATACAGGGGCAACGATACGATATATCACGATATATTGCAATACTATAAACAAGACGATATAAAATATTTGTGCATCTTTGCAAATGAAACGACATACTGATTGTTACTCTGGTTGTACTAAATAAGGTCGCGAGTTGTTTCAAAGAGTTAATTTCTTCAATTTGTCTTTTGAGCAGCATCGATCTGTTTCACTTTAGCCTTTAACACTACGTTTTCATGGTATCCAGCCACATGTGCAGCAGATTTTACAGACTACATAGCTCTTGTCACAGTTTTTACTGCTTTCCTTTGTTTTGAATCCAAATATGTCTTAACATCTACTTTGTAAGCTACTTGGAGGGGCTACAGCATCCAGCTTTTAACCATTGGTGGGCTGTGCAAAGTTAGTATGATTTTCCACAAACCGGTGCTAACAGAGTAAAATATTGTGATATTTAGTTTTCTATTGGAATGTCTGCTGCTAACTCGCGGTCAGTTTTTTAATGCAACACAGAAATTAAACACCACTGTTAATCTTTGCATATACAGTAAACTTAGAAAATATCAATAGTGTACTTTTGAATATTGATACGATATCGCAACACGAAATATCGCAATATATTGGTATATCGATATTTTCTTTCTAGTCAGTATGCTTATCAAAAGATGTTTGAGTCATAAATGGCAAAAAAAACAAAAGAAAGTCTATTATGTTTATTTTAGGCTAAACTCAAATATTGCCTCTTTAATTTATTGGTCAGTTGTTCAGCAGTCATTAGGTCCCAGGTAATTTTCACACTGGAGAAAGCACTTGGAAAAAAATAAAATATAAGCAGTGGCCTTCATTCTGACCTGAAAAATGTGAGTAAACCCAAGGTCTAGTCCTATCTGAAATTTCCCTGACACTTAAAATTATGTTCTCAAGCACCTTTTTCTTCTTCATATGTCCTCTTTAATTACTGTTGATAAAACACTAAAACTTATTCGAAACCTCGTTGAAGTCTGAGTTTGAATAATGAGTTGATGTGCTCATCTCAAGTAATGATGAGCTCACCGATGATGTGTGTTGACTGAACCCCTGCACGCTGCCTGCCTGCATGTTGTTGCTCTCTCTCCAGGGTGTTTTGCATTTGGAAGAGAGATCTAAAAATAAATCTATCCCCCCCACATCTTTCTTTCTCAGACAGGAAGTTGTTCTGTTTTTCACTCTAAACATTCATTTCCTGTTTCACACGTTCTCATTCAGATTTGGCTGCATGCTCCTCTGACTTTTTCCCTCTTCTTCTACCTTCCTCCTCCTTAGCCCAGTGAACAAATCATGCTTCAATTTTCTTTTGGTTCTTTATGAGGCGCTTATAGGTTATTATAGGCTATTCCAGTCAGCTGAATGCAGAATCACACTTTTGCTCTCATGCACAATAATTTATCATTTTACATGCAGTGAAAAGCTCTGCTGCAGATATGGGCTGACATTCATTAGAATGGTAACAACCTGGCAGAATAAAGTAAAGAAACAATAAGCATGTGTCTATTTTATGTAATGGTAATCTATGATATGAAACACAGATGTCACCCATTTTACAGCCCTTGTTACCTTGCTTAAGCAAGTTATAGTTGCATAACTATTTAGTACATAAACTGCAGGCTCCTGCTTTAATTTGAGGGTATTTTAGTCAAACATGGACAGTTGTTGACTTTTCCTTAGTACTGCTTCACATGCTATTCATGTAAGATTTCTGTAGTTGATTCTAAGTGGGACATTTGTGTTTGGAAGCTGGGTCTTTCTGTCATTTCAACAAATTTGCAGGACATCCCCACTTTAGTCTCCAAATTTTTAAAATTTTCACCCGTGGTTCCCTAATTATCCAATAGGTCAAATTTTAGTTTGCTCAGATGGATATTGTTTGAGATAGGGTGTCAACAACTTTTGTATTTTTCCCAGTTTCTTGAGTTTTTGAGAACTTTGTGATGCATACATGGCCAAAGAATCAATGGTTTCTGAATAGCAGCCTCTCCATATCTGTAAAAAAGAGTTTGCATAAGATTTTCATTGGCCTATAACTGTATTTGTGAATTTGTGAAAAAATCTAATCTCTGTTTTTATTTAAAGTGTAATGATTACTCTTTCCTGGGATATCTAACAATTTTTCTTTATGCAAGTTCTTTATTTTTGATTCCAATTATGAGGTTATTTCACCACTCTCAAATATTGAAATTTCTCAATATTAGACCATTGTAGCTTGCTTCTGTATCTTATATTAATGTATTCTTTATTATTTGTTCATTATTAAAGTAAAATATCAAGAAAATTGCATCAAAAGTTTACATCTATTTGTCAGTGCTTTCATAATATGAAAGCCTATCCTTGTTTGTAAATTTAGATCAATCAACTTTGTTAAGGGAGTTTTTCACCTGCTGAGTCAACTCAGGGAGACTTTCACAATCCACTTTCATGATAAAAGGGATATGATCTGAGGTGGATGCCTCATTCACAATCTCTATATAGTTCTTACAATATTATGTGCATCAGCTGTGCTAATGCAATGGTCAAGTCATGATGTAGTGTGCCAAGCATCACTTATGTAAGAGAAACTATCTGCAGGCAGAAGCTTTTGAGTAGATACAATTAAGTTATGTTCATCACAAAACTGTAACATATGGCTCGCAAACATAGAGCTTTTATCTGATATATCTGATATCTGAATTTATCTCTCACTATTCCCAGGGAAAGATCCGTGGTGGATCCAGCCCCGTGAAAATTTTCATTAAAATAATTCATTTTCCCCAAGTCTTGCTTCGGTAAAAAGGTTTCTTGGAGGCATAAAATGTCACATTTTTGCAGTAGGATGTCCACTACTAAGCGCCGACACTTATCTCCCGCACTGTTGCCCAGGCGTACCCTGCGACAGTTATATGATCCAACCTGCATAAATTTTAATTGGGCAGTGCTGCCGCATCCCCATTCAGAGCATTTCGACCAGAAATAAGGCTAGCTTTGCCAGCACCAATATGGCTTGCTTTGCTTGGTTCATAGTTGTGTGGCATATGATAATAAACACAAGAAAGATGGGTAGTTCAATAAAAATGCATCTTTTATTCAACTTTGCTGCTGATAGGCAGATTCATACAAAAAGTAGGCTAAAAAAAAATGTCTTATCTAAAACCAATTAGGCACAGTGCTCGGTCTGTATAGACATGAACCATGAATGAATAAACCTCTATCCATTTTTTAAGGACAGACAAATATGTTTTATAAGAAATAAATGGAAATCAAGTAAACATTTTTTCCTGTAAACAAAGGGCAGGCACATTAGCATCAGTAAAACAGTAAACAAAACGAATATTAAGTGCATTTTGTGAAGAACATTCAGTGGTCCACTGCAGTATGTTGAAACAAAACTTAGTCTGAAATGATTTGCCGTATCCAGGCTAAAATGCTCCCAAACTTGAGAAGTTTTGGTACGGTACAGTGAACGGTATTATGTTTTTTTTTTTGGTTTTTCTTCCGAAATCCAATTTGTGAGCGCTAAGTTGATTCTGTGGCACTGCTCCACGGATTGGCCTATATGGGGGAAACCCTGCCAGCTTGTATTTCTTGCCTGGAACCTCTAGAGCAGGGTTAACCAATTCGGTCCTACAAGGTCCGCAATCCTACTGGTTTTCAAAGTGTCTCTGCTCAAACACACCTGACTCAAATCAATGAGTCGCTGTCTTAAACCTCATTGGTTGTTGGATCCATTTAATTTGCGCCAGGTGTGTTTGAGCAGGGCCAGAGAGAAACCCAGCAGGATTGTGGCCATATCGTCCAGCCCTACTTTGACTAGATCCATCACACATCTAATGAAATACAACTATCACTGTGGCTTTTCTGTCATTGCACATGAACACATTATGATTTGACCTCAGTTTTGCATCAGTGTTTTTATTGCTCACTTATAATTTCTTATGCTGTATTTCTCCCTTTTTAATGTGCCTTTATAACATCTGAAAACAGATAGAAACTGGCTTTTGTGGCCAATTCTACCTTGTGTTAAAATATGTTTCAGGCTTTATACTTTGTCATATCAGATATGATTTTACTTGCTTAGTAGCCGAATATACTTACCTGAAATGGAAAATGAGGACAAATTTAAAAGGCAAATAAATAAATCTACAAGGATTTGACTAATTATAGGTCTTTTATACACAAAACCTAAAGTGACATTTGAGTATGTATAAAATCTGTGTCAGTCAAGAGCAACATAAAACTAATGATATTTTTATGTAAATAAGAGGCTGTACTTTACATTGTTGTTTGAATGTGTTTGTGACCCTTCTCTTTATTATTTTTTTATTGCACCAAAATTTAGCACTTAACTCCTCCAAAACCATTTGTGCCACTTCAGCCATTCACATTAAAATGTTCACCAAATTCAGGACATCCCTACATTGTCTTTTATTGTTTCTAATTTTTACACTTTTTGAGTTATTTAGTATTTTGTAAAAGTTGAATTCATCCTTCTGATTGAACGAGCCACCTTCAGACCAAATGCTTATTGGACAATTCAGACATTCAGTTCAGCGATTGGACAATCTTGTTACTTGCTACTTTTAGACTGCTGCAAACTGGAAAATTGGAACTAATTTTTCTCAAATTCACCTTAAAACAATCTTTTTTAAAAGATATAAAACAAAGCACAGTGTGACAGAAATGTTCAACTTCCCAAACAATCAATCTGAAACTGGGAGGAACTGTAGAAACTGAAAGCAGTCTGCAGAGTCCAGCAGCAAACTGCCTTATTAAACTTGTAAGTAAGTACTTACTAGTTAGCTACTTACTTACTTATTAAACTAATTTCTCTCAGCTTCATACTCCGCCGTAAGCCATTATATAGCAGAGCCAAGGGCCTAAGGTGTCAATAGTCCATTCATGTCATTATTACAACTTCTCCTTATTTGTCAGCAAATTAAATATTGTTAATTTCAAACATTTATAGTGTTGCACAATTTCTGGAGATTGCAGCATTGTAAAGACCCTAAAATGCGTTACTTCCCCATTGACAGATATGTATCTGGCCTTAACCCTGGCTATTGGTGTCTACCAGTGGCATTGTGGATAAAGCGATATCCGCCAATGTTGGAGGTCATGTGTTCGAATCCGATTTTAAACACTGTACACTAGCTACCCGATAGTGATTGTTTCCCACTTTGCTGAACTTGATCTTATACCTTTTTTCAGCTATTAGAAATTTAAANATACCTTCAAAATTTACACTTTCACACTAGCTGTTATGTAATAACAACTCTTTCTAGTTACATAAGGCTCTTGGGTTGACAGCTGTTCAGTGTTTATTGGAATTTTCGAGTTTAGTGCGGTTTCTTCTTAATGCTGTGGCTGCCACATCATAACAAAGTGCTGAATCACTGGTTGAATAAGTTGGTAAGCCAGTTCTGTTCAGTGTACCTGTTTGCTTTCTTTGGAAGTACTGGGACGATGTTGTGCACTCCACTGACCGTAGCAGACCCAGAGCAACTTTTCCTATAAGCTCCGTAGGAATTACCTTTTGTCATTTCAACATATTGTCATGTTGTGGTTGCTGTTTGCCAATTTCCATTAATGTCATTTTTCTCCATCCTCCCATTTACACCCAAATTTGACTGGTGGCTTGTGCTGCATGTTTAAGATTCTACAACTTACACCATTAGCACAACAAACATGGACACAGCCAATGACTGGTTGATGGACTTGCCACAAAGCGCTTTGGATGGCGAATAATAATATCATTTTCAATCTGGATCTGTTTTCACCTGTCTGATTGAATGACTGCATGAGACTTTCTACTTTCCTTTACATAGAGTTAATTTGCCTGGGGTGACTGTTAAAGTTGAGCCCTGCGTTCCTTAAAGCAGTGGTTCCCTCCCTTCATGCAACTATCAAAAAGCTGGTGACCCCCACCTGCCCTTTATTGAAACCATGCTTGATTTTATGGTGCAAAGAATGAAACACCCAAATGATAAAATACTTAAGCAAATACACCTCGCCTCATCTCTGTATGGACATGGTCTTATTTTAAATCACACTAGCTCTTAACAGTCAAAGCCTCGAGGACCCCCTGTGCTATTTGGTGGACCCCAGGTTGGGAACCACTGCCTTAAAGTGCATTGTCTGTGTTAAATAAACAAAAAAACACAACATAGGAAATGGTTTTCTTTTTCTTTTTCTCCAGGTGTGTTGCGTATTGCAGATGTTGCTGTAGAGTTGGCAGTCTTATGGCTGACTGACCAACATCTACACAAGCAGACATGGAGAGCGGAGTTCTGGGAATGGAAACCAGCACCGCTGCGGGTGGGTCATCTCACTTTTACATAGCCTATATTAAAATTAGAATTTTGTTGATAAATTACTGTATGTGTACACAATACCAGTCAAAAGTGAGGACACACTTTCGCATTAGATTTAATTGGAAAGTGCCTCCAAACTGTTGACTAGCAGAGAGCCCTATGACATTTTTCCTTTTTAACCAGGAAACCAACAACATCAATTATCTGACCGTTATCTGGACAAGAACTCTTTGTTGATCTTGACTCCTGCTATGTGTTTTACCGAGGGATGGGTACCTTTCACATTTAAACCGATACGGTACCGATCACGGTACCTGGGAATCTGTATCGGTACCCAGCGGTATCAATTATTTTTGTGTGTGTTTTTATGGGAATAATAGATATATTTTGTATTCTCATCATATAATTTTTATCCAATATGTTAAAACAACATCCAACTGTTTCTATTCCAACGACACTAACCCTGTTTCACTAACATATAACCTTTAAACGGTTAACTACAACTGAGCAGTGTTTTATCTTAATGATGCTCAAATAAAAAAATAAAAAAAGTGTGATTGGGTCCATTGAGGGAAAATAAGTTTAAAACAAATGAGCAAGAGGATGGAGTAAAAATAAATAAAGTTTTTATTTTATTTTACCAATGGAAGTAATACAAACTGCTTGCTGCAGATGATGCGTCAGAAACGGAGGCAGCTGAAGATCTAAGGAAGTTGAAAATTGTGTTCTCGTCAGCATTGAGAAGAATCTTGTGTTTAATTAGGTGCTGCCTCAGATTAGAAGTATTCAAGCTGCTTGCCTTGCATTTCGCATCGCAAATATTGATGCAAGCTTAACCTGAATCAATTTTATAGAAGTAGAGCCAGACTTTAAAGCGCTTTCGAGCAGCCGGGCTTGTTTTGACTAAACCCATAGTACGTGGCTACTGACTGACGTCACTTTGTTCTCTTGCGTGCGATATTGGGTTCATGTCCGGCATAGAAAATTAGAATTGCCAACTCGTATACTCCCTCACAGTCAGATGGACGCACTAAGGTACCAAAACATGGTACTCGGTTATACGAAATTCAGTAGGTACCAAAAAAATTACAGAATTCAGTACCCAACCCTAGTTTTACCTCAGTTCAGTTTTATTTTGTTGGGTCAACTAACTACCAAACCTGATTGATGATATCATAGCAGTCATCCTGACACACATTTCACTTGATTGATCCTCAGATCTAACTTCGAAACAAGTCAGCATAGCCTGTATACGGCGTCGGGCCTGGGCCAAGAGCAAAGACTCCTTCGGACAAGGATCAAAATCAGAACACAGTGGCCCCCAGGATCCCCAGCAGGCTAATGGAGACCCACAAAGACATCCTGAGGAAGCAGGTGAGACTGAACTAGTATGTCAGCAAAGCTGAGCTGTATTTGGTTTGTAACAATCTAATATTATAACTTTTTTTTTTTTAATTCAAAGGTTTTTACATCTGTAATGGGATAATAAATGTTGTGGTCGATGATCAAAGCCTTGCATAGGGCTCATAATCTGATGATTTAAAGGTACAGTATGTAAGATTCTGGCCAAAACTGGTACTGCAACCATGTGAAACCGTGGCCTATGTAAGAAA
>JAPMNP010636149.1:0-13384 GCA_029874935.1 Atherina boyeri
CACACACACACACACACACACACACACACACACACACACACACACACATGTGCACAGACATAACAGGAAACCAGAACAAATGAAAATTAAAAACAATTTTTTACAAGCATGCAAGTCTTTATTTTTCCTACTCCAACACACTTTTGTCTTTATCACATTGCTCATTTATATCATGATTTAAAGCTTTACAAAAAAAAAAGAAATCAAGAGAGAAAACCCAATATTTACAAAATCTATTTGTGCAAACATAATTCATCTTTTACACCACTCTCCTAAAGTATTTAAAAGGCATGCATACAAACAAACTTTGGTATGTTAACAAAACTACTTATTTTCTTAGTAGAAGCATTTACTGTATGTACACGTAGCTGAACAGATCGATCACTTTGATTTTAGTATAGATTACATAAACAGCAACAATACATGTTAACTTAACAAACCAAGACCAGTGGTACAAACAGAGGTTAACACTTCAGCTATCAAACCAAAAGAGCGCTTGAGAAGTCCCCTAAAACTCATGACTGAGTTAGGCCTGAAGTGAATTCTTATTACAACTTTGGCAAATAGGCACAAGAAAATGAAAACTTGTATTACTCATGATAATGGTTGTAAGTCTGTAAAATAAATCAGCAGTCCATCAGAGTGAAAAATAAGGAAATACTTTTAGAAAAGTAAAGTCATTGATGGGTTTAACTTTAAAATGTATGTATACATCTTGTATACATTCATTAAAGGCATTTACAAGGGCTGTGTTGATGTCTGGCAACATAAGAAATATAGACGATTAAATATACTAAGGTTATTCAATCTCTTTTTTCAAAAATAAAAAACATTTTACATGATATTTTGTGATTTACATCAACTCTTTTTTTCCCTATTCATAGCTACAGCAAGAAAATATACTTTCAACACAATGATAGCCTTTCCACTTAAATTACAAAGTGGCAAAACGCGACAGTTTTTAGTTACATTACAAAATACTTTGTCAGAACATCTGGTACACCTTCAAGAGAGAATCAAAATCCAAGCAAAAATCTGAAAATGAGCTGAAAAATGAGAGCAGAGTGCGAACGCCAGTGTAAAATAAAAGGTGAATTGAAGGAGTGCATCGTTTAATACTCATAAAAAAGTTTTTTTTTTTTAAACAGAAAGGAAAGCTAAGAAACAAACAGTGAAACTAAGTAAGATGAAACTGGATCAGGTCTACCTGCGGTGCTGTAAAGCCAGAGGGGTGATAATGGGGCTAAGTGGTGTCCTTAGCTGCTGTGGCTGTTGGGATGCAGGATTTGCCGCTGCTGCCGTTGTGGGATCTGTAGCTGGTGAAGCTGGGGGTGTGTATGGTGCGGATGCTCTTTCCACCTGGGCCCAAAGGTGTGGGCGACAGAGGGGAGGGGGAGGAGGAGGAGGAGGAGGAGGAGGAGGAGAATGAAGAGGAGGAGGAGTGCACTCGACCGTTCTGAGTCTGTGAGGAGAACGAGAGAGCTTTACCTGTGTGCTGTGAGGATGAGGGGAGTTTGAGGGAACCGTTAGACAGTGAGGGGATATGGGAGGAGGGCAGGGAACCGGAACGAGGAGTGTGTAAGGACAGGATGGAGGACTTTGCAACAGAGGAGGAAGAGGAGGAAGAAGGGTTAATGGGATTAGTAGCATCTGAGTTTGGTGCAGACTGGGAGCTGCCTTTAGTAGAGCTAGGATAAAAAGCAGGGATTTTAGAGATGGGTATAGTGGGGGAAGTAGTTTTATGATCCCCTCCCACTCTTTTAGCACTTCCGTTAGCCTGCAAACAGATGCCAAAACAGATACTGGTTGTCAAAAAAGGAAAATTGGTAAAATAATACAAAAAAAGGCAAGACAATGTTAACTAAAACTACAAGTTATTCACATAGACAAACACTATGACTACACAAAAATTAACATGATTAAGACAAAACTAAAAGACATGGAAAAACAACATATACAGAAGCTCTGCTCTCTTTTTTTACTACAAAGGTGAGATATATTGAACTGAAAGAGCTGCAAATGTTAGACAGTGCAATGGCAGACAGAATTTCGACAAAATGTCTGTGAGTTAGAGGGACTGTGAGGCCTCGTGAGGGGCTGTTCAAATTCAGAAGGCAAAGATGCATACAAAAGCCGGAAAGATAAAGGATTGGGTTAGGGGGGTCGAAGAATGAAAGTAGACAGGGGAAATGTGGACCTGTATTCCACTGAACTGATGGTGCAAGATGAGCAGGTTATGCCGAGGTCCTGATGGTAAAGAAATATATCACCGTTGGGTTAAGGAAGCTGTGCAGTAATGTCGGGTGTGAGCAGAGGTGCGTTGTGAGAAGGGAGGAGCATAGCCGAAAAGTCAGTTATGTCTGTTTTTGAATATTGCCAGAAGCATTTTAGGTCTTGGCAACACTGTTTAGGAACTCAACTGTGATGGGAACTTGAGATGTGATGACAACTCAGATGATGGGAGGATAGGATTCCACTTTCTTTGCCTTTCTCCATTTTTTTTTTAAGCCACCAACACAGTGAAAACCATGAGCAGTGTGGACATGCAGAAGCATACAGTACAGTGATGTTATGGGGTAACAGTCAAGAGTCAAACATGCCTTCGTGTCATTGCAGACTCGAGAGAAACATTAACAGATCCACAGTTGCCATAATGATGGCTTTATTTTTTCAGAACACTTGAAATCTCACAGCTTTGGTAGTCCCCCGCCCCCCCTTTATTTACCTCATGCCTATTAATTTCCTAAGCATTTGTTTCTTCTAGTCTCTGGTAAGACCCTACAGTAAAACTACCTGTCGGAACTGCCTCTGAGCGTCCTGCAGTTTTTGTTGCTTTCCTGCTTTGTCAGTTGTACCCGGCGACTGCCTGGACTTCGCAGACAAAGGGACGGGCATCCGACTAGTAGGGGAAGCGACACTGGTGTTCTGCAAGGGGATCCAAATGAAAAACAAAACAGGAAATAAAATAAAAGATAGAAAAAAACACACCACATAGGAAGTATGAAAAGTCAGGGCGCGATCAGGTAAAACAAGAAAACAAATTTTAAAAAAACTTTTCATTTAACACCTCAACAATCACCACCAGTGAAAGGTCATGCACCCAGTGGGACCATAAACCTTAAAGTCAGTATACATAGTACATGCAGTCAAGAATAAGGAAGTAACCAGAGCATCATGACAATGTCTTTGATGATCAGAGCACCACTTGCTGAAACCTCAGAGTTTTAGCAATGAACTACAGAGGAAAGATGGTAGCCAGGAAACCGAAAAAATGCCACCCCCCAATCATGTCACCATGATTTGGTAGAGGCATAGAGCCACTTGGGGTCATTTCCAACATTTCTGAGCACCTGCAGAGTGGATTAATGATTTTGTAATTTCAGTGGTTAGCGTTGGAGTGAAGGTAGGTTGGAAAGTGAAAGAAAAAGGACCCAAAGTCTCCTGGAGCAACAAGAGCTAGAGAGAGACCTGTTGTATGGTGCTGGGAACACTGGGGACAGTGGTGGTGGTGGTGGAAGGGATGACTACAGGACGAGGAAGGAGCTGAGGTTTAGTCTTCTTCAGGGAATTTTTGCTGGGTAACTTGGGGCCAGACCCTCTGGAGGTAGGGAGAGAGGAAGACCTCTTCAGCCCGACTCCTTCTGAGGTTTTCCCGTTCCTTGTCTTAGCGTCTTCAGTGCTGGACGGCTCCTCAGGGGAGCGTGGTCCCATCTCACTAATAGTTGTCTCCAGCTGCTTGATGGTCTGCTCCAGGCTGTCCAAAGTCTTGTAGGTGTTCTTCCGAATCTCATCTGTCCTGCAGAGGCCGTCGGAGTTCTGCTTTTTCAGCATGGCAGGTCCTGATCCCTTCGGTGGCTCGTTGAAGGATTTTGAGCGTGTGACCTCAAATCTCTTTGCCTCTTTGTGCTGCCTGATTGTACCGTCAGATTCTTCCTCGTCTTCATACACAACCACTTGTAGAGTTTTCTTTCCCGATTTGGTGCCAGTGCGAATCGCCTGTGTCAGCGCCGCCAGCTGTTTCTTCGGGAACTTAAACTTGAACTTCTTCTTGCCATCTTGTTTGGCCTCTCCATTTGACTCTAGGTTTACCCCGCTGTCTGTTAGCTCAGATATTGACGATGAAGACGATGATGCCGAGCTGGTCTGGTCTCCGGTGCCCTTTGAGGAGGCAACTTTTTTGCCATCAACCACCTCAGTATCTCCAGCTTTTACTTGCAGCCCACCATCCCTCTCTGTGTCTGATTCCTCACTCTCCTCCTCAATGCGCTCTTCAGCGAGCATCCTCTCCAGCTCCTCCTCGCATTCAAAGATGGTGGACAGGCGCTTGTAAGCGGAGCGGATATCCATTGGCTCGTCAAAGATGATGATGACAGGTTTCTTGTTATAACCATTATCCTGGGGCACTGAAGGATCGGCTGCATTTGCTCTGTTTGCTGCGCTGCCTACGGTAACCGTCTGGACGCTCCCTTTCTTGGCACTGACCAGTTCCTGGTACTCGCCACAAGACAGCGCCTGAACCTTGGAGTTCGTGATCATGAATGCTATGTTGTCTGGGGGTGGAGGCGCCTCTTCTCCAGGTAAGTCTGGACTGAGGCTAGCCTCTTCATCACCTTCATCAAAGAAAACTTTAGGTGGGCCATTGTCTTCAACAGGAGTCATTTTAGGTGGAGGAATAATATGTTTGGGCGCCTCTTCTATAACATCGGCCGTTGTGGTTGCCACCTGCTCGGATTTTACACTCTTACTTGAGGAAACTTGCCCCTGAATAATTTTGCTTTTCTTTTCATTGTTAGTTTTGTTGAGGATTTTTCCTTTCTGTGTTTCCTTGCTGGTCTTTGAGGATTCGACACGCTTCACTTGCTTCTTTGGGAGTTTGAACCCATTAAGTCCAACAGGTTTAGGCGATATAGGCGGAGGCGTAACAGGCGATTTGGGTGGTGGAGACAGAGGCGGCGGCTTCTGTTGCTGGCTTGGAGAATTGTCATTAACATTGACATTTGACACCTGTGTTGGATGCTGTGTGGGCTCTCTGTGTTCTGAAGTATCTTCCAATCCTGATGGGGGTGACTGATCTTTGGGAATCTGGCCCGTCACGTAATATATAACCTGGGGGGACAACATTTAAAATCTGTCATTACTTTGAAAATTTCAAACTTGAGAATGTGCAATCAATAGTGATAGGTTAAACTGAAATAAATGAAAGTCATGCATACCCCTGGGCTCTGTCGCACGGTAGAGTTCCCGTTTTCATCTGTGTCTGGATCTTTATCCTCTCGACTGGGCTCTGAGCTCTGCTAGGACAGTGTGTGAGGGAATAATATTACTGTGCAACTGGTGTACCGAGTTGCAGCGGATTAACTTTGACTTCACAAAAAATCTAACTAAATTGGTCAATTACTTTTTTGAAAAGCACTGGCAAAATATTTGTTTTCAAAATTGCATCAAATAACTTTTTCAGATAACTCTGATATTAAATTCCTTTACAAGATTGTTGTAGGAATTCTGTCCATACAGCCTTTCCAGGTTAAATGTTATTTTCCAAAACCTTTATTTTTGCTCAAACAGCTTACTCTGTTGGTACTATAACTAAAATGTTGTGCTGCAAAATAACCATGGACTTCATTTCAGTGACAAAATTTAATGAGTCATGTTTAACTTTGTATTATTAACAGTAAATACAAGCCTACCCTCATGACATAACCATGATTTATAATACTGTCAAAGAACTGTTTAAAAGCTAGTTTTTCTGCGGGTAAAATCTGTCGCAACTAAACATCATCAGCCTCTATGTAAATGTTGACATTCTTTTGTCAGGAAACGGTTGTGGTGGTTATAAAGGTGTGAAGCTTGGAAAAGCAAACTGAGGGGAAGTTGTGCAGAGATAAAGAGAAACGGAGAAGTAATTCCTCAGAAAATAAGTGAGGGAGAGGAGCATGCAAAGTAGCCAGACTGACCTCTGGTGAACCAAGTCTGCAAAAACAGGTGTGTCTACAAAATTTCAATTTGAACTATGGTGTTTCTTTGAGTCATCAATCATTTGATAAATATGTTGATTTTGTACATACTGTTGATTCTGTATAAAGAAATGCCATTAAAGAAAGACACAAGACAATTTAATTGCCTGTAAGATACTGTGTAAGTTACAGGTCTTTATTGATTTGGAAGAAAAGACAAGTAATAGTTAAATCAGCTGTAAAACACATCATACAAAAGACACAGCAGCTTTTCAGAAGCTTAATTTTTATGCAGACTTAATCCTGAAAAAAAATCCAAGCTGTGATATCCAGCAGAATCAAAAGAGGGAAGAAAAACAAGGCAGCAAGGAAAGGAGCTTTGTGGAGGCAGCTGCTATAAGGTTTCTCTCGAGCCAAAGCAAGAGCACAGGGTTTGTAGGAGTGTTAGGACACAGCCATTGGTCAGATCAAACGGTTGGCAGAGGCAGGCAGTTAGCTGGGCAGCTGCACGGCGGGGTATATGTTACCTTTTTCTCTTTGAGGGGTAACAAAGCCCCTGGTCTTAGTTCTTTGATTTGAGGTTCAATTCGAGTGGTGGGTTCTACCAAATTTTTCACCCCTAGATCCTTAATTGTGCACTTCTGGAAAACCTGAAGAGTAGAGAGATAGGAAAGGAACATGGGGGACAAGGATTTTGAGGACTGAGGAGGTTTTGAGTTTTTTCACCACAGCCACAGCTGTACTGGGTGGAAAAATGTGAAAAGAAGGTAGCTCCTGTTGTCAGTGCCCACACTTTGACTCTTCTGAGGAAATCAACCACCACAGGAGGAAGCGATAAGCAACCCACTCCCATAATGCAGAAATCAATAAATCACACAGCCACTGATCGGATTTGCACACACTTTTGAAAGGATATGTATTGTGTGTGTGTGTGTGTGTGTGTGTGTGTGTGTGTGTGTGTGTGTGCGCGCGTGTGTATGTGTGCGTACAAGTGTGTGTTTGTTTTCACGTGCATCTCTAACCTGGAGCTCTGCCATGATTTTATCCCCTTCATCCTCCTCCTCCCTGGCAGCAGAAGCAGTGACAGGGGGAG
Organism: Atherina boyeri; assembly: GCA_029874935.1. NCBI lineage: Eukaryota > Metazoa > Chordata > Actinopteri > Atheriniformes > Atherinidae > Atherina > Atherina boyeri. The sequence goes on from JAPMNP010636149.1 coordinate 7,048, forward strand.
GCGTGTCAGGCTTATGCTTGGTCTCTGGTGGAACCTTGGTGAGTTTTGGTTGCGGAGAGGGAGACGGAGCATCCTCTTCCCCCTCCTGTGAGAAGTAAACAAAGTAAATTCTAACCTCTTTTTTTGTTTTTTAGTTATGTAAAAATGTAACAACTACCTTAACAACATCACCATTTAACACACATCATATTGCCTGCCTGATGCTGCATTCACATATCATTCACTTTTAATATTGCCAAACTGAATTCCTAGACAGTGTCCAGGATTGCTAACATAGTTTGTGAGAAGTTTAGAATAGTTAAACTTTTTCCGAGCCGTAGCACCAGCTAATCAAAATGCCTGACTAATTGTACGTCTGATCTCATGATTGTTTGCCACTTCAATTCCAAGTGTCAGACCTATCCACTGTTGAGGACTAAACTAAAGCATCAAATCAGTGTGAATCCTGCCTAATGACTAATTTGTCACACCCCAGTCGAAGGATGAGCAGATGCTTTACACTCAACTACCTTTGGGCAGAGGATGAAAAGGTGTGCTACAGAAATGTGCAGCGTGAGAAAAAAAACCAACATGAATTTGTTATACATGTGAGCATGTAAACATCTATTAATAGACATCTAATATGCAATTACAATCAAGAAAATGTGCAAAAGAAAGACATTTTATTGCAGCGCTAAGCTACTGTAACTTTTTAGTAAACAGACATGGCAGTGACACAAATCTTTTCTAATCTCTGTAACTCCCAAGTAAACTGACCTGAGCTGAGATACTCTCCTTCCTGCTGGTGTATACCACCTCACCAGAGCGTGTTGTGGTCATGCCTGAGCTGGAGCCGGGGTAGGTTTTCCTCGGAGGGGGTGGTGGTGGGGATTTATTTGATTTCTCACACCCCTGTTTGGTTGAACTGTCAGCGGCTGCTGGCTTGATGGCAGTTTTGGAGGGTCTCTCCAGTGCTGGCTTGGCAGGTTTCTCCATCAAAGGTTTTGGGAGTTTCTCAGGTCCCTTCTTGGCTGGTTTCTCTAAATCCTGAGGCCCTGACTGAGGCTCTTCTGTTATACAGGTTCACCAAATAATATAGAACAATGTTAAGATGTTGAAATAGCTGGCTATAATCTTGCATTTTCATATGGAAATGTGCACTAATACACATGGTCCCTATTCTTAAATAAATAATTTGAAATTGAATCGAAAGGTGTGATGTAGGATGTAAAATAGGTTAATGTATTTTTTATTTGTACCTGATGGTGACTCTGCAGGGCTGTGAACGTCTTCTTGTTCTACAATACCAGCAGCGGGCAGTGGTTGGTTCTCCTCTACCTCTAAACTTGGGATTCCTTTCAACATGTTGGCCTGGGCTTCCTGAAGGATCTTCTCAAACTCTTTTCCATCATAATGGCCCATATTCTGCCTCCTCTCTTCCCACTCCTTCTCTGCTACCTACACATTTGTGAAAGAAATATGTAGAAATTCAAGGACATATTCTTAAACTCTGTGGAAATAGAATGAAGGTTAGCTTGTGAGCATCTGAACAATTATATTGTTTTTGCTCCAAGTTTAAAAACATGAAAAATGATGTAATTCAAATAAAGAAGGCAAAACAATTTAACAATCAATGGATGCAGTGAGGAAACATGAATATCGCTACAGGTTTACCTCTATGGACATAGCTCTGCTTTTGCTCTTGTCCTGACTGTTCTGGAGCTCCTCTATAACAAGATCCTGGTGCACACTGCCGTTGCCATTATTCACCGGGTTCCCATGGGTCTTCTTAATGCGAGCAGGACTCGGCGGATCTGAGGCAGCTCCTTTGGGAGATTCCCGGCCTTGAGTCTTGTTCATGTCAGACCCAGTGGCATGAGTGGGGCTAGGAGGGAGCGGAGGACTGGGCTGAGCTCTCAGGGCTGCAGACTGCTGGGACTGCTGTATGTGGACCGGGGCGCTCTGGACATGATGGATGACCATGGGGGAGGAGGGCATCACCTCGGATTTGATGGTGGAGCTCTGGGGCTCTGGTGGGGCTGGAGTTGAGCCAGGCTGGACTGATGCTGGGGGGGCTTCTGCAGGGGTTTCTGCTGCAGTTGCAGGGCTGTTACCCGCTGAGACATTAGTAGCAGGATCAAGTCCTTTTTGAGAAAAATCACTTGCATGTCTGTAAAGAAAAAAGGAAGAAGTATGTGAAATAATGCAGAATAATAGTTGACATCAGGGGTAAACCACGTCTGGACTATATGATGCAAAGTCTTCTGGTTTTAAAAGACACAAGTCATAGAGTGAAAGAAAAGCCAAGAGTGAGTTTGGTGCATGTAACTTATCAAAATGGAAATGAGGCACTGCATGGTCCACTAAATTAATTCACTTATCGGTTCAGTGACAGCGATGGAAGTAAATCTAGCTGGACGTGCACATGGAATGACCTCTTTGATGGGTTGAAGACTGGCTTGCCAGTATAATCAAACAGTACAATCTCCCACATCATAGACTTCTGCGAGGAGACCTGCACAGCCCTGTTTGATTTCATCTTCAATTCCCTCTCTCATACTCAGCCCTCATGCTGCAGCACCTGCCCACCTGATCCATACTTCATGCCCATTTTCACCCCTACCTTCTCAGACTGCTGAGGGTGTCAGTCAGGCTCTTGACCCGTTTCAGCATGCTGTCCAATTTATGAGGCTCCTCCTTCAAAAACTTGACAGCTTCTACTTCCACCCTTAGCACCGCCCGCATTCTGGTTTGCAATGCTGGGAACTCTCCTGAGGAAATTTACAGACAAAACAAACAAAAAAAATCATTTGCATATTATGTCCCTAATTATAGTACTGTATAAGTATAACAAGTGTTGATGGATTGCATTTGCGAGATGCCAACTATTTTTGCAAATGAAGTTTTTTGCTGCTGAAATTTCTATAAAAAGAAAGTGTAATAAGTCTTCAGCTGCCACATGACAAAACTATTAAATATTATTTTAATATAGCTATTTTTTCTTATTTTAACCAAGACCTCAAAACTGTTTTAAATGCCATTGGCATGTAAACATCCCCACCAGATAAAAATGTCTCACTTGTCCTCACTTTTGACTGAACTGAGTATATAAGTAATGTGCTGTATTTTTTCTGTGACAGAGGCTAAACATCTTTTGAATGACATTTTAAACAACAGTTTCAATCCTTAAGTGGAACCAGAAAAAACAATGAATTAGCCATGCTGTTTCAATCAGTGAAAGAGGAAAAACTGGTAAATTGGAAAACTTTTTTTTCCTAAGGAGGATTGGTTATTCAGTGTAGCCAAGACCAGGCCCAAGTAAAAACGCAGTACATAGCTATTCATAGTTGTCTCATCCTGAATTAAGTTTAACAAAAAAAGTCAATTTAATTCTTGGCCTTAGATTGATGGTTCATATAGGAGTTTGAGCTTGTACAATCTTCAAAACATGTTTGAAGATGGTCTGTCATCTTACCTTTGAGACCTGCCAGAGATTCTCCCACTTTCCTCAGAGTAACTGCTCCCTCTTCAACGTCCTTTAAAGTCACAGCTCTGTGTGTAGTTGCTGAATCCATCTGTAGTGAACCTACATACTGCTCCAGCTCACTGCAAGGAAACAAAACAGACAAAGAATGGAGAGTTCACATGTATTCCAATCATTTATCTACAGGTAATTAAAAAGGACAGGAAAGTGACATAAAACCGATGACCAAAAGTCATCATATAAACTTTATTCAACACCCAAAATAAAAAAGACACTGCTGACATTTTTTTTTATCAATTTGTCTTTTGAGTAGTTGAAGCGATCACTCAGAAGTAATTATAGTTTATAAACACCAGGGGGCAGGGCAACATCATTTATCTTTAACAAAAGTGCCTGATGCTGACTGGTCAGAGGTGAGAACAAACTTTGGAACCTGATCAGTGAAAAAGAAAATGCACATCACATCTAAAAACATGCTCATAAGACTGACACCACATAGCTCATTTTCCTGACTACATCAGATTAATGGCTGCGTCTATATTTGATTGGGTGTCATCCCAAAACCACAAATGTTTACACTCTGGATGAGAAAAAGAGAAAGAGCACCTCCTTCCATAGAAAACATATCACAGAGTCATCCCAGAAGACTGCCCAAGAAAGCTGACTATTCCGAGGGGAAATGTGCTGAACGATAACATTGTGTGCAGTGTGGGATTGAATGAGAGGAGCTAAAATGGCGTTTCATTGTAGCCAGGCACCCTTGAGAAACACCCTTTTATAGAAATCCCCTAAAGGGGGTGAACAAGGCAAGAAGGAGACAATAAGTTAAACGTCCAGCTTTGTTGGTAAATAAATAATATTAATTTAAGCTGAGGACAAAGAAAGAAAATACATTTTCCTTTTGCATCACAGAGATGCAAAAAGGAAAAAAAATAAGAATACCACATATTTTCATGATGTACATTTTTCCTCTGACAGAGCAATTATTTGACAAACCATTATGCCCTCCATTGTTTCCATCTTAATAATGTTAATTATAGTTATGATCTAAAGCTTAAGTATAGCTTAAAACACTGATTTGCAAGGTTTCTTGCAAGCAGTCATTTTAAAATGCTGTGCCTATTTATATTTAGGAGCTATGTGGTATATACAGTAGCTTGTTTTTCAACTACTCCCGCTTCTTCATAGTACCAGTCTCCTACTTTTAAGCCCTTTTTTCATAAAATGTCACAAAACTGTAAGGTTGGGAAATGTACTTCTCCTTGTATCAGTGTATTAGTTTTCACACCACATTCCCCAAATGGCCTAAGCCCAGCAGCCTTAATTACCAAGCTTTATTTGAGGTGCCAGCAGTCGTGTTTTTGCTGACTCACAAATGGCTGGATACCAAGTATAATAGAGAGCCTAATCTAGCTCTTATACTCTGACTTCTGCCTGTTCATTTCCCAGAATTCATGAGCAGCTATCGCTTTGTTTGCTGAAGCATATGTTTGCAACTATCTAGCAAGACAACATGGTTTGACCATGCCTTGTAAACACACAAACAAAAAGTATTCAATTACTGCTCCCTGTTGGCAAAATAAGGCAAATCAAAATAAGAGCAGGGTGGTAAGTAATTACTTCACAGGTGGATGTATTGTTGTACGCTGCCATCTGTGAGACCCAGGCACTGCTTACCTGTATAAACCTGTGGGCTGTAATTTAGAGGGTGTTGGCCTGTCAAAGAAATCAGGGCGGAATGGCTGAGGTGAGCTGAAAAAGATAAAATCTTTTGGGGATTTCCTATAAATAGAAGAACATTGACTGGAGCCACATGTGTGTGCCTACTCTCAACTTTAAAGTTTTGTGAAAAGCTTTGATGCAAAGACAGCCCACGTGTGAATCCATTTTGGACGTAAAGCTGTAGGATACAATGTTTTCCCAGAGCCAATGAAAGCTAGAATTTCAAAAAACAACACCGCCGAGAAACTCCCCCCCCTTTCCCCAGAGCTCCTTCCAAAGCCACACCTCTGGAACATCTGCACGCGCGCTGCCTTGATCAGCTGGAGGAGCAGCGAGAGAGAGAGAGGGAGAGAGTTGTTTTCTTGCACAGCACAGCTGACTCACAAGCAAGAATGATAATGCTTGAAAGTTTTGGTTGCTGCTCTCTATCCCCCACTCCTCTGTTGCCTGCCAACGTCCTCTCTCTGCTACGCGCTGCAGTCAGAAGACGCGCCGGTAGCGAGTGCATGAGGCAGGTGAGTAAGTAAACAGGAAGAGTACTGTTATAGCAGCACACAGCGCATCTTGTTCGAATTCCGATTGGCTCAAACAGAAGACTGCTAGGTCTACTGAAATACATTCAAGCACTTCAAGAAATATAACTACTTTGATTTTAATAAACCCTGTGATAGACAATGCTAAACGGCTAAAATTCCGATGCCGACTGGCAGCGTGAGCCAGCATTGTCATAGACTCATAACAAGCTATTTAGGTAACAACTCACACCATAGAAGTATAAATAAATGCCTACCTGCTCAACAAAAAGTCTGCTGTGTCAGTGTCGGTTTTTAGGCTCAAATCCCCTTGAAGCTTCCGCCACCAGTCAATGGTTGACCCAATATCGATTCTAGTTTGAGTCTGGCATTGTTCGCATATTTTCTTCATTTCTGCTCTTTCCTCTGCAGACTTACGTTTTATTCTGACCTTTGCTGTAGAAGCAAGCAGGGGCTGCTTGCTGCTGTCGGTTTGTTTCTTTTCCATTCTGTGATTTTTGCTGAGCTAATGCTACTTAGCTAGCTACTATAGACTGTATGCTACTCGCTGCTTGCCGGTGAAATTTTATACAGCAGGAGGGGGGCGCGGCAGAGATGCAAGCTCTTGCTGGAACAAGGG
>JAPMNP010636150.1:0-13305 GCA_029874935.1 Atherina boyeri
GTGTGTGTGTGTGTGTGTGTGCGTGTGTGTGTAAGGCTGTTGTTTTCTGAAAGGTCTCCCAGTTATTTTCATTGTGTAATATGAATAATCAGCATCCTCTAATACAGTGGATTCTGTGGATATTCTGCTGTTGAATTTTCATTTATATATCATTATTATGTCATGTCATAGTGTCACATTAAAGGTAGTTACTCTTCCATCTCAATCCAAAGATGCCATTAGAAGGTCAAAGCAATGTACAATAGTAGTACAATATTTTGCTGTAATTCTTCTGTTACATAACGAGGATGAAAGGCTTTTCATCTAGCTTTTACAAAGTGACTGACATGGTGAATAAGCAGTAGGGTAAGAACTGTGTGAAAATGGTAGACTCATTTCAATCATCTGAGTGTGCACATATCCGTGGAGACAGTAATCTGTTTGTGATCACAGCGATCATGGACTTATGGTTACTATTTAGACCTTTCTTTCATTAAAGCTATGGTCTACGATTTCAAAGATTGTTTATTATTGATAACCTCATTTAGATGCTGGTTATGGTCCTACAGTACAATCCTAACAATATGAAGAGCAAAAAGAATGAAAAAAATCCAGTCACTCTATTTGGTGCACAGCTGCAGAGAAGTTGACCAATGTAAGCTGTCCGACCTGCACAGCTTACATTGGTTAACTTCTCTTCCCTTCCTCTTTTTTTTTGTGATCAAATTTACATTTGAAACCTAAAGCTTGCATCTCTTCCCCACCCAACTGGAGGCTAGAGGCGCGGCTTTGTAAGGAGCTCTCAGGGAAGGGGGGGAGTTTCTTGGCTGTGTTTTTTTTTTTTATTCTGTCTTTCTCTGGCTCTGGGAAAACATTGTAGACTGCAGCTTTAACTAGGCTTACAGTTATTTGTCTATGATATTTTTAAATTTGACCCAAGTTTGTAAACTTTCATAAGTTTCATCTGTTCAATCCCATGCAAATCTGTTCAGCTCATGTCACTATCACTTATAGTGTCAGATGATAACATACAGTGTTTCATCTCTTTTTCCTAAGATCACGACCATACAACTTTATAGAGAGAAGCCTAAAATAATCTTGTTTAACAAGCACTCAATGTTTATCGGCAGAAAAAAAGGAAGTCTATATGTATAAGAACTAAAAAGATCTACAGGTAAAACCACATCCAAGGCAGAGTGTTGGCAGAATCTTTTGCAAATTATTTGGATACAATTTGTGTCTTTTTTCCCCTACTTGAGTGTGCTTCTATTTCCAAAAAGGTTTTAGAAACTATGCCAGTTACTTATAGCAAAAGTTTAAAAAAGCACTGCATAGCTGGCATCTTGGCTGTCATCTTGGTCGAGGAATAAACAGAGGGCAGACTGCAAGTCTTGTACCAAATAAGAGCCAACGTTATACTCGGAGAGAGTTACAACAACCATAAGAAAGCAAAGACATTAAATAAATCAGACATTTATTTGATCATGGAAAAGCCTCACTGAGATTAAAATCTCTTTTCTAAGATTGTCCTGGCCAAGATAGCAGCAGCCTAAACAATTCTTCATATATTGCCAAGAAAACTTAGTTTTTGGTAAGCTGCCTATTATGCATTGTGACAACACAGCTTCATCCCTTGAATTAGGTGCCTTTTTTTGGACTTGCATGACTCATCGGTCAATGTTAGGTAGCTTAAAAACAACAACAACAACATTCTTTTGAAACTTGTCAGGCATATACAGAAGCATAGAGTTGCCACCGAAGGAAAAGAAAGTTGGATCTTATCATGTTATAACATGATAGTTTTGTTTTTAAAATGTGAAACATATCACCTCAGAACAAGACCATTTATTGTAAAAACGTGAAACATGAAGCATATTAATGTGTTTGTCTTCAAATGAGGAAACTGTGCATGCAGCAGATGAGAAAAATGTCTCATTTACTAAATCTGATACTTCATGGTGGGCTTAAAGTATCAGAATTGACAGAATTGACAAAATGCTGCTGTAACACCTTGGATGATACTTTGAAAATGTTGATGTAGCACCCTTAAACCAGACAAGACTCCATCTTTGTTTCAACCACTTTATTCTCCCTGTGGTACATCTAGTATGTGATTTTCATTGTAGTTTCAGAAAAGAGAGAGGACAGAGGTGCAACCATTGGTACATGTCAAACAAGAACAACACATCGTCTCTCTGCACGCAGGCTGGTGACATACCGTCATAATTGTCCCGCATTTCTACGTCATGAACAACAATATATGAGAGTGGAACAAATAATCCTTGACAAAGAGTTGTTGAAATGTTTGTGCTTGACAAGAATATTTATTGCATCTCCACTAAATGTATTGTGTCCCAATATTTTTGGTTCACAGCAACATACTCTGTATACTTTATGGTTCATGTTCTAACTATTGAATGTATCACATTACGTGACGTGTTTCATGTTTTTCCAATAAAACTTATCACATTACAATGTGATAATTCATGTTCTTATAAACTATGACGTTTTAACGTGATACGGTCCAAGTTTCTTTTTTCCTTGGGCTCTGTGCTTCTGTAGGACTGAAAAAGATTAATAAAGCATCCTTGGAAGCAAAGTATTTTTTTCATATTTCTTTCTTAACTTTCTTTCATCGTGTTTTAGTTTTGGGCTTGTAAAATATCTGCCCAAAGTTTACATGAAAGGAAGTTGTTCTCAGACAGCAGACACTACTCCTGAAATGCTTGAACACTCTGTTTGTCATCCAGGCTTTTCTTCCCTCTCTGGTCTAAATCACCATATAACAAAATCACATGATGCCTGCCCAGCGGCTATTTTAGTTTCAGAGACACAATGCGTAGCTGCTTTGAACTCAATATTTTTGATCAATTGGCTGACCAAACAAAGCAGATTTAAGGAGTGGGATCTTAAAGAGACAGGAGCCTAAACTGACTGTTTTAGATCATATAGGCACTGTAGTAATGTACAGTGAGAGATAAAATACATACAAGTATAGGAACATCTTCTTGTAGGTCCCCAAAATAAAACTATATTTGTTCAAGAGTATGTTGTGGGTTCTTTAAAATGTCTCTTTTAGAGCTTTTTGTGTTAAAGGGGCATTGTGTAAGAATTACTGCCATCTAATGTTGAAATTGTGCATTGAATAAAACCGAATACTAATTTACTCTTGCACGTCACCATTTCAAACACGTATTGCAACGACGGTAGCCTTGACAACACTGATTAATTCATGTCATCCGTTACTGCAGGGAGTCGATTACTATTATCTAGATTATTGGCCCAGTATGCTCAAAAAAACCATAACAACAACAAAAAAAACATGCAAGTTCACTATGGTTTTGTTGACTCTATCCAACAGAGATGGAATTGTGGATTCAACAAGTCGTCTCCATGCTGTGTATTTGTTCTGCTCAGCCACTTGTAGTTTCAAGATGACTGTCATGGCGCTTCCCTACCGGCTGACCCGCCCTATGTAAAAACGAATTTGAAATTCTTCACTTAGGAGAATGTGTCAGATTATTAGCAGAGGTCATAATACACTAATTATAACTCATAAATGCAGACATCGATTTTGGCTAGTAAACAACAGAAAATGTTGCACAATGTCCCTTTAAGAAAATAAACTTTAATTCTATAAGGATTTTAAAGGAAATTTAACGTTAGCGTAGGAGAAATATGACACTTTGCTACCTTTTTTCAGTCCCCTTGCTGCACTATTTTTAATAAACTGGGTGTTCTTCAGAGCGTTAACGGCATAGTACAATAATAAAAACAACAAATGCATGAATAAGTTTTCCAGCATAATTCTGAGACAATATATTCCTTACCATATAACCAATACACAAGTGAAATGTTTTAAACATGACCACAAACAAAACAGGATTAATGTTTTTCTTTTTTTCCTTTTTCAACAAATTGTCAACAGATTTGAATTTATTACCCAGGTTGTATCCTGCAGTCTCTTTGCCTTTTGTTTATTAGCTGCTTATTGTCCACTAAAGCACAATCACTCATGTGGATAAGCCTGATAAGTGAGTCATGAATAAATAAATAGTTCAAGTCAGTTCAATCCATTAGCTCAAAGCAAATCACACACTCACTCACACAGTTACTGAAAGTTTTAGACTCAAGGATTATTGGCATTCACTTACTGTCAGCACTGACAGTTCATATGCTGAAGGAAATGGATTTATTTCTGTATAGAATTTGCATGTTCAATTAGTGTTAGAACGTTTAGCTGAAGAATAAATATGACAGTTATAAACAAGAAAAAAAAAACTGTGTATTTTATTGCTTTTGAAAGTGATGTAGAAGACTTTTGCACTCTTGCAAAAGGACTTGCAACATTCTCAATATCTAGGTTGAATTTGCCTGTGTTCTCCTGTGTATGCAGGCAGTCAAAGTGCTTTCTGCATCTTAATTTGAACAAAACATCTTATGTCCCTAAATTTTTTAGAGGTTTATAATTCACTTTTTTGTCTTTCAGATCTTGGCCATCATCTCCATCCTCTTCATTGTGCTATCCACGATCGCTCTGTCTTTGAACACCCTCCCAGAGCTGCAGGACATGGATGAGTTTGGCCAGTCCACAGACAACCCACAGCTTGCACACGTGGAAGCTGTGTGTATTGCCTGGTTTACCATGGAATACCTGCTCCGTTTCCTCTCCTCCCCCAATAAATGGAAGTTCTTTAAGGGTCCTCTAAACGTAATTGATCTTTTAGCCATCTTGCCCTACTATGTCACCATCTTCCTAACAGAATCCAACAAGAGTGTGTTGCAGTTTCAGAATGTCCGCCGGGTGGTTCAGATCTTTAGGATCATGCGAATCCTACGTATTCTGAAGCTGGCACGCCACTCCACAGGTCTTCAGTCACTGGGCTTTACTCTAAGGAGGAGCTACAATGAGTTGGGTTTGCTTATTCTTTTCCTGGCCATGGGCATCATGATCTTCTCAAGTCTGGTGTTTTTTGCTGAGAAGGATGAGGAGGACACAAAGTTTAAAAGCATCCCAGCTTCTTTCTGGTGGGCTACTATTACTATGACCACCGTAGGCTATGGCGATATCTACCCCAAAACTCTGTTGGGAAAGATTGTGGGGGGTTTATGCTGCATTGCTGGAGTACTAGTGATTGCCCTACCCATTCCCATTATTGTAAATAACTTCTCTGAATTCTACAAGGAGCAAAAGAGGCAAGAAAAAGCACTTAAAAGAAGAGAGGCGCTTGAGAGGGCGAAGAGAAATGGTAGCATTGTTTCTATGAACTTGAAAGAGGCTTTTGCTCGTAGTGCAGAGCTGATGGATGTTGTGGTCGAAAAGAGCGAGAGACCGCATGACAACCACCTCTCTCCAAGTCGTTGGAAATGGACTCACAAAAGGGCTGCGTCGGAGACAAGCTCAAACCGTTCTTTCAATGCACAAGAGTTAGGATCTCCCTGCAAGGATCGAGAAACCAGTCCCCAACGGTTAAATGTCCAGAAGCTAGAAGAGATGTACAACCAGATGGCAAAGACCCAATCACAACCCAACCTCAATGCTAAAGACAGGAGCTCTAGAGTGGGCAAACAGAGAGATGAGATCGAGCTGGGAGCCATTCATGATCATGGACCACATGTTTTAGGAAACAGAGAAGTTATTGGGGATATGAAAAGCTTGTCAAGCATTGACAGTTACATCAGTTGTGCAACAGATTTCCAGGAGAATCCACGCTTCCCCCGAAGTCCAGCAGCAGACACTGGTCTTCAGGAAATAAACCGCTTCACTTTTGGTCCAGCTGCAGCTTTGTCTCAGCATGCTAGTTCAAAAATTGGCCAGCAAACCATAGGGCATTCCATGCTCACTCCTGTGACAAAGTCCTCATACACAGAGAATGCAAAGAAGTTTTTCCTTTTTGGAAACACCTCTAAAAGCCTTAAAGGAGGCTGCCGCAGCGAGGGGGATTCAGGGCTGTCCCCACTTTCTGATAGCTCAGTTGTGTCAGACCGCTCTTTGTTAAGCCCGGAAGTCTCTGTCTACACCACTGCCAGCAGCAAGACCCCCCCGAAGTCTCCAGATAGCACTGCCATGGCCCCTACTGTATTCACCTTCCATGACTCCTCCATCAGTAAATACATTGACGCTGATACAGACGACGATGAGCACCTCCGTGACATCTCTGAGGCCAGTCCCTCAGATCGTCTGCTGACTGGTGGAAGCCCAAAACGCAGTATTAACATAAATTACCAGAGGGGGGCAAACCATTTAGAAGCAGCCCAGAAAATACTGGGTCAGAATTGTCTTTTCCCTCTTGAAGGGATTCGTGGAATATCTCACGAGAATCACATAGGACCTGAGATGGGACGTAGACCAAAGGTTGAGAGGGGGCGCCAGAATCCTTTGGATAAAGGCCTCTGAGGTACAAGTGAAGCAGAGACAAACAAGTAGCCGGGGACAGAGTATTTGTGATAAAGACACCTGACAGGCTAAAATACACAATAAGCCAGAGAAAAAGGAAGATGGAGACCAAGACAAATGATTTCACATTTCACAAATTACCTGAGCATGCCGTTAATGCAACAAGGTCTAAGTGAACATGTGTGATGAATACTCTGGGAAAGAAGCATTTCTTAATTGGAGAATGTCACTGCCCTTCCTTCAGCTCATTCCTGTTAGCAGTAATTTGTTCCCACAAAGCAAAAGAGCACTCCAAGTAGCCAATGGGTCTGTTCAGAGAGGAAGTCAGTTGAGAAATTTAGCTCTGGTTATAACTAATCCAGCACAACTAAATGATGGTTTTAGCCAAAAGTGTTTATATTCTCCAGGTGAAAAAAGAAGAAGAAAAAAATTCCACCTTCCCATACTGACTCCCATCTAATTTTCAAATCTTGGAGATACACAAGAGGACCTAGAAGCCTATAAGCTACTTTCTTGTACACTCCATTCTAAACCTGGCCTTAGTCATCTACATTTGTAGGCGTCTGCATATGTATGTGTGAGAGAGAATGGGAATCTTAATGAGTGATCTACTGGTAATTCATGCAAACACACTCTTGTCCAGCCTGATCTATTTTTCTATAGCTAAGAGAAAGTTCCAAATAGAAAGTGATTTACTTGTCTGCTATGTCATAATCATTTGAGATATATATAAATATTAGTGTCTTGGCACAGGGTCTTCAGTTATGGGCTCCAGCTCATCCTCCATTATATCGGCTGCTCTCTCTCTCAAGAAGTATCTTGCAATCTTTAAAGTCAAGATGTTGTGATGAAAATGGATATGTTCACATTTCTACAAGTGGATGCTGTTGTAGCACTAATACAACTTTTTTAGTAATGATAGTGGTGGACCAAGTGTTTCTAAGCATAGGTGAACAGGGGGGTCGTAAATAATGATCTGTATTTATGCCTAGACTGCTTATTGAGAAAACATGCATGCAGCCATAATCAACATGAAAACAAAAAATGAGCTGCTTGTGCATCTGTTTTTTTTTTGTTTGTTCTTGTTTTTTGTTTGTTTTTAAAGTAATAATTGAATGTAAGGGATTCATATAAGATTTTTGTTTCTTGGCATGAAATTTAGACTTCACTGACAGATCCTTAGCATGCTCTGGCCTCCATTTGACTAATATAAACAAAGTGTCAAATGTGTATGAGACAATAACTTCTCAATTCTTAATCTAAACTTTAAAGGAAAGTGTAATAAAACTGAACTTACACAAGGTTAAAGTTACCACTAATAAGCTACATGACTTACCAAGCTCATGCATGCACTTGCACAGACGTTCACATAAGATTCATGTAGAGTTGTCAGACTGTCTTCAGTATACTTACATTTAGTTTCCATGGTGACCCGACTTCTCCAGAATGGCTGGTAACAGCTAAACTGAGATTTTGTAATTGGGGTGTTGAAGGTCTCCATGTAACATAACCTCAAAACAAATACAAAAACACACAGAGAGATATCCGGCCATTAAATTGCTGCTATCCATTGTAGTCACATGTTAGACCCACTCTTCACGTTGCATATTCATTAGTATTGTGTAAATGCAACATTGAGGTGTAAGAACCTTGTACATTATGTTTGAAATTTCTGCAGCATTCCATAAATAGGATTTTTGTGATTGTTACCCAATGATTTGGAAAACACAAAGTATCGTCCATTTCCTGTTTACACTGCCTCTAGAGCAATACAGACACAATAGAGAGAATTCATATGGAAAGAATGTATACCCTTCAAAGATAAGCCTAACAGACATCACTTCCATAATTGCTAATAGATATTTCCCTTTAAATCCATATAGGTCATGCTAACCTGAGCTTATGATTAGTATAACAAGGCTTTCCTCGCCCTCTTTACAGCTAAAGTGCAATGGTAAAGTGGCCATTTTTCTAACACTCCAAGTTTTAGGAGGTGGAAGTGACAGATTACAAAAGACTTATAAAAAGAGCAAAATAAACAAAAGGAAAACCCAACCATGTTTCCACATGTTCAATTTTGCAGCCTTATGATGCAGATTGTTGCCACTCTTGACTGTGGGGTAAAATGCCGTATGAGAAGGCAGGTGGATTGTGTGAAGCTCTCAACCCTCAAGCAAGACATTACTGGTTTGAAACACATCCTTAACAAGCTTTTTCTCAGTCCGTTTGCTCTTCTGCTTTTGCAATTACTCACTTTTCTACTTTGCTATAACCAGTACTAAGTGGGAGAAAATTACAGTAGAATTACAGATGCATAGCTGGGGATTAGAAAATCCCAACCATGTACATGTAAAACATACAACAGACAGTTAATACATTTAGAGCTCTGGGAAAGAGATCAGTAAACACTATTTCATATACACGAGATGACAGTGTCCAAGCACAGCTACAGTATTGTCCCAATGTACAAGCTCAGGAGGGAAATTATTTATTGACCAAAGGACTATACTGTGTGTCCTGCCCCACCTTACATGAAATTAAGTGCAATTTTACTTGCACTAATACAAGAATTACATTTTTTTTTAAATATGTAAACATTTGTGATGCCTGTACATTAGTGTGTACAAGGAAAAAATAATATTTTTGTCAGGTGACTGAGAATGTAAATGCAGGATATGATCAAACTGCGATCACATAATGTGTTGCAGTAACATAATTACTAATTTGATTTCAGTGGTGCAAAATTTATATGCACAGGTTTACAAAGATGTGGAAAAATGTAACACCCCAAATGTATGAATGACATCTGAATGTGTTGCCTTTATTGCCATTGCACATAGTACAAGGGGTCGAGTTGATTGAAAACAGACGAGGAAAAGAATAGTTACTAAAAGTTGTAAAAATATATGGAAGAATTTAAACAAGTAAAAATCTTATAAAATAAACTGTAATACACATAAAAGGATTCAAGAAACAGTTCATCCAGCTAACCATGTTGAAAATATAAGACTTATTGCTAATACTTTTTAATAAAGGTACAAAGCATATACTTAACTAATGCATAGCTAATGGTGACCTAATGCATCCAATAAAGCAGAATTTGTCATGAATTTCTGTTGGTCATCATGGACAAAAGACGATCTCAATGTGGATTCATGCAATTACGTCACACTTAATAGATCATCAATTGATGAACATTTATTAATTATTAATTTATTCATCGATCGATATGTCGACAAATGTACCAGAGTAGACCATTTCATCGTTACTCAATGATCACTTCAGCATAAATGTGTACCCTCAGTTAAAGTTACATCAAATTCAATATGAGGTAACTAATAATTCTCATCTGTGTTACATATAAGTAACTGTCAAACAAATTCTGTCACCTTCAAAACAAAACAAACCATAAAGGCGATTGAATAGAAAACCAGTCGGAATATTTTTTTTCAAAATAAAATTTTGGTTTACAAGGAATGGTTGTTTTTCATGTGTTAGTCAAATTTTTACCACTTTCAAAACAAAAACAAAATTGAGTAAAAAGTAAAAATTGAGTTTGTCTACTTTTGCTTTTCATTTGCGACAGCTAGCAACTTGAACCAATTTGAGTGTGTCTTACATAAAAGAAAGAAGGAAAAACAATGGCATGGAACTGAAATATATATCCAGCCACTTTCTATATTACGTACCCAATTCAGGGTCAATGGGGGCTGGAGCCTATCCCAGCTATTAGCAGACGAGAGGCAGGGTACACCCTGGACAGGTTTCCAGTCTGTTGCAGGGCCTGAATGATATATTTTGGTCTAAATTGACCATTTTGTCAACATATTGATGGATATATAAATTAACAGTGAATTAATCTTCATCAGTTGATGATCTATTAAGTGTGAAGCAATCACATGAATCCAGACTGAGATCATCATTAGTTCATCATGAGCAACAGGAATTCATGACAGATCCTGCATTGACTAATGCATTTGTTCATCATGAGTTGTGCATTAGTTTAGTATATGATTTGTGCCACTATTATTGAGTGTTACTGAATTATCAACAGATAGGTAATTCTGGATTCATTTCTTCTGCATTTACTGCCACATTTTGGCCACCTGAACAAAAATTTAAAAACTTTCCAAAGTGGATAGGAAAATCCACTTTCTTTTACAAAGTCTCTCCTGAAATCATCTATCCTGAATTTAGTTGTTAGATTTGTGGGAGACTTATCCTTGACAGACTCCACCAACATCATCAAGTCACCTAATTAGGGAATATCTTTCAGAATAATGATGATCCATCTTTCAAGATTCCTGGAACTTGCAGGCTAGATGCCACTGTGCAGTAAATCAGGGGTTATCCCAACACCTCACTAGGACCCTAATGTGAATTTTCTTTAATTTGTTACATGCTTTTACGTGTTCTGTCATCACAGCTATCTCAAATAGTGACAAGATGAACAAAGAAAAAGCCTCAGTGCCAGTGAAAGTGTATCTCTGTCACTTCCTGACCCAAATAGACTGGTGAAAGGTGCACGTAAACGAGGCCATTGCACTATCACAAATGTAGCTATTGGGTAGAATTTGATTCAAATGTTAACAGAAGGTGATTGACATACATTTTTGTATGTGTGTGTATGTGTGTGTGTGTGTTGTGGTGAAAAGTGTAATCACAAATCCTGATTTCATTTCCCATTTTAATCACAGAGCTGGACCATTTCATATTGCTCTCTCATAGTGAAAGGAGCTGAGGTGTGAAAGGAATAGCAATGACTGAGAGAAGCAGAGGGACCTGTGTGTGTGTGTATGAGTGTGTGTTGCTGTAAAGCTAGGGCATTAAAGCAGTGAGGCTGCTGCTTAATAGAAAAGAATGAACTGTTTCCAAAAGGCCTGCGTGCATGTTATGGAAGTCCTGCTTTTGTATTTTTGTTTATTTATTTTTTGTTGTTGTTCTGAAAAATATCAGCAATTCTGGCTGCATCATTAAACAGATTATATCAAATAACAATGCCAAGACAAATCTAAAATCATATGGGAAATTGGGATTACTGTTTTCCCCCCCTCTTTTGTAAGGGGATGGGAGTTGGGAAGGAGGTTGCAGTTTTATTTGAAGCTGAGGAAAGAAGGATTATGGTTCTTATTGAAACAGCATCATATAGTTCATACAATAGTTGTTCACCACTTAACTGTCTAAGACCCTAAATCAAGTATATATTACACAATTTGTTTGTGATTGCAACTAGAATTATATATTTTTGCTCTAAAAGCATCCAAGAATGTACATCAGAAGTAGCCTGTTAGTATAAGTTATGTTCACAAATAATAAAAAAACCATACACAGTGGGATTACAAAACATTATCATAGGCCTCACCCACAAAGAAGTGATCAAACTGAAATAACTCGACAATTTATTAAGGAAACGCCCTGTTGCACAAAAGGTGGTGAAGGGTATTGCACATTTTTCAGATGGCCTCTTGTGATATTCCTTTGGTGTCATACATAGCTGTATGCTCTACTCAATAAGTGTATGTATTTCTTTATAATTGACATTTGAGATGACCCAAGCTATTATCTGCAAGGATTGACATCAGTATCAATGACAAAAATATTTGGCCTGAATGTTTGCTTCAGATAAACATTTCATTGCATTTGTCTTTGTTTAAAAGAGTCAAAACCAATAAATGCCATTTCCTTCAATATCTTTTACACAACTATACTCTGACGCTCTTGGAAATTTCACAATGTTTACATAAGTTGAGAAGAAACACGTGTCGGTCAGATATATCCTCCAGAGTGATTTTACGTAACAGAGAGAAAATGCTAAGATAGAGGCTATTCAGCTCACAAAACCCACTGTGTGGTCTGTTGTCCCATGATTTTGGTTTTCTATACAGTATAGTCAGGGACCATTTTCACTGAAATTTTCTCAACAAAGATGACAATCAATATTTCATGAATAGGCAGCAAGCTCTACTGTAGAGAAATTAGTTTTATCATGGGGATATATACAACAGACATGCATACACACACACTCTCACAGACAACTAAAAGCCTGACTTTACTCTAGAGACTTTTAAGATTTTAGAAAAGTCATTGCAGAGAAATATCAAGCATGATGTTTGATGTAATACTTATGCTGTGATACTGTAACACAATACCGCCACAATAAGACAAATTGTCAGTTGATTTCAAAAGTTAATCTTGTTTAATTTAAGGAGGACATGGTACTTTGTTTCATCTCATGGGAGCCATTGACAATAATGACATCTAACAGTGTTGCAGGTCTTTAATTTAGTGAGGTCCCCACAGATAAACTCTGATGTGAATCACAGGACTAGAAGACCATGACTCTTTTTATTTCTCATGCAATGATACAAAATAAACTGAAGAGCACAGATTCTCTAACATTTCCATAACCACACTTCAGGCTGCCCCATAGGACTCCCAGTTGTACAGTCAATATATTTAGTTAAAATCTACAGTAGAATTTGGTTGTTGCGTTAGCATCAAAATTTAACCCTAAAGAGATTCAAGACTTTTTCATTTCAAAGCATGTAACAATTTTCAAAAACCGGTGGAAAATCGTAGCTTTTTACAGGTTGCTTAATTCCACACACTGAATAACACTGTATTACAGGGTTGGGGTCAGTTCAGGAGGTCTTGATGGAGTGATACACCCCACATGACAATATAAACATATTGCAGTATTAGAGCATGAGATTAATTAAAACATACAAGTAGTAACATTTTAATACATAAAACATTTTTTCTCTGGTTTAAGCTCTCAGTGGAATTGACCCCAATCTTGCTAAAGCCATCAGTCTTTGTAAGTACACACTGTTTCCAGGGAATTGAAAAAAGATATTTGAATGACCTTAGCCAGCTCTTATACAATGTTGTTTGTAGGTCTCGAGGCTGTCTGTTTTGTAAAAAAAAAA
>JAPMNP010636175.1:10107-35886 GCA_029874935.1 Atherina boyeri
CACATCCACCATTCTCACATGTATATGTGTGATTTGGGGGAGTTTCTTTGCGTGTTGAGGCTCTTTGTGCAGCATAAAAGCCCATAATCATGCCATCCCCCTTTCAGCCCAATCTGTGGCCTGTCTCCCACTGTCAAAGAGATGACTCAGAGCATCACTCTGTGCGGTGACAGACCAGCAGGAAGGAGAAGGAGATGCAACAGCACTGACTATAAATGCAGAGTAAAAGCTGGCTACAGAAATTGAAATGAAGTTGTGTGTATTGAGGTGGAGAGGAGATGCTGGTGTCTTATGTTACCCATCACCTGCAGCACCACGGGGTTTGCCCGGACATATTCAAGCACCCAAAAACCGACATGTAGTCATAGAAACCAAAATGATTCCCATTTTCTTTGTTTATTGGGAAGCAGAGCAATAACAGCTCTTTAGAAAAAAAACCCCCAAAAAACAGAGAAATTATTGTTCATTGAGATGTTGTTGAACATCAGCATGAGAGTTGATAACACAGCAGTTGGAGTCTGAGAATAAAATTTTAACACATCAAGTTAACAAGCTGTGCAAATGCTTGACGGTTAAGCAGGTATGCACAGTACCTATTAATCAAAATCAAATCAAATAAGCTAAAGTAAATGTATGTGTGTGTTCATTTTAGTTTTAGCCACTTCTAAAGGGTCTGTTCATGAATTTTTGTAATTTGATTAGTATCATCAGCTTGATCAATGTTAATTAGTCAAGGGATAAACATACTGTAAATAAGACTGTGGAGGCTGTGAAGTATAATTTGCATCAACACTGTGCTCAGACTATGAAAAGGCACTTTAAAAAAAAACAGGATAAATACTTGGTAAAGGTTTGGTAAAAGCATGTTCTCATAAACATAAAAAGACCCGTTTAGGATACTGATCCATGTCAAAGGTATAATGAGACGTATGTATGTTGTACAACTTGCAAAGCCCCGAGAGGCTAATTTGTGATATCAGTGAATATAAATAAAACTTCACGTGTGTCTCTAATTGTTTGTCATGGGGTTCCGCTCCTCCTCCTCATCCAGGCCTTTATTCTTGCCCTGTTTATTTGAGCGTTTGATCACTATGATGAAGATGAGAGCTGCAACAAGAGGAGACACAAAACAGATGTCATGCAGCAGAGGCAGAAACACAATCAGCAGTGTAGAATTGCACAATAACATTTTTATATAATTGGATAGGCTATGGTTTAGGTGGGTTGTTTTTTCATCAGATGATTGAGTTTATATGATGCTTGTCAGACTTACCACAGAATCCTAGAACACCTGCTAGGATTCCAATGGTGCCTCCCATCCCGAGACTGATTGGCTCTCCATGTGGAGGGATGTAGCAGTGGCCCAACTGTGTGCAGTTACATACTTTCACTGGTATTCAGAGAGGAGACATGCAGGATGTGGAATGAGTTGTGATGGGACAAACTTAAATCATGAAAGCACTGACATTTGACAAAATTTATGAATACATCCCGCAGGCAGTTGCAGCAACTTTAAACATCACCTAAAGTTGTGACTCAGGCAATCACAGGACTATCAATCTAATATTTGATTACTTTTTAATCTATTGATAGTATCTAAACTCCTGTAGGAAATGTCTGGCGCTTACCCAAACTATTTTTATTTATGGCACTAATCAGAGCAATAAGCTAATTTATATTTGCAAATATAAATTATTTGTGGGTTTTCAACCCTTTCTGTCAATATATTTGTGTGCCTGTATATTGTTTCAGGCTAGATTAAATACTAACTCACCCTCAAGTGCCTGCGTGACTCCAACACCTGCTCTGTCTTTAATGTTGATGAGAAGAGAGAAGGTTCTTTCTTCAATTGGTCTTTTCTTCAGGCGGAGTTCAGCAGATGTATCTGTGTGACACATAAAACGAAAGAGAATATACAAATATGAAATATAGGAATTCACATCCTACCTCATCCATTTTTTTCTTCCTTTTTTTTGTGCCTGGGTAACATTTCACAAGCGTACCGTCAACGTAGCGTAGCTCCCAGTTGGGGGATTTATTTTTTTTGTCAAAGGTAAAAGCGAAAGGTTGGGAGAAGAGGTCGCTGTCTTTATCTTCAGCTTTGATGATGACAGGTTTGAGGTCCTTCATGCAGATGAAAGCCTGTGTCTCAATCAGTTTTGGGTAGTTATCGTTGACATCCAGCAGCTGTACATAGAGGACACGCTCAGAAGACTTTTCAGGGTTTTCTTGAAAGGAGAATAAGAGTGCATGAAAAAAACAAAAACATTACAGTTTGCTGCCTCTGAAAGACGTTGACTTTATGTGATTGCATAAAATTCTTCTCAGGTTAACATTAAATAGTGTTTTGCTGTTACTATTCTTTATCTCACCTTTCTCATAGGCGGTAATAGTGACTTCAAAAGTCTCCAATTTCTCTCTGTCCAGGTTGCTTTTGGTCTTGATCTGTCCTGTTGCATCGATCTCCAGCCAACCTTGTGTGTCACCGTCCAGCTTAAAGCTGCACAAGATGACAAAATCATCAACCAGCAAAGCCACGCACACGGTCACATACTACACAGAAGTCGACCATGTTTCAGCACATTCGCGACCAGTGAAAACAAAAGAGGTCAAAAGAAATCAACAATTTGTTCTGCGTGTATGTGACAATCCAGACAGATGAAACTCCAACTAACAGCCAACAGTTCCTGTTTAGTTGGTCTAGTGGATCAATACCTTTTAACTAATAAAAGCTTTGCTTGTGGTGTGTTTGCTGTTACTGTTAAATCTTGCTAGAGTGTGACATCAGATAAACGCAGACTTGCAGGCTGACTAAAGTCAAAACAAAGGGATGTGTACATTGCATTAATCAAAACCAACATCACCTCTGCATTATCGCAGTGCACTCTGTGCTTGTGCATCTTCTCTGTTTGTATCCAGCGTTTCAAAAATTCTGTTTCTGTAATTTCTTAAAATCATATTCCTATTTTTCCTCATCCAACCACATCTGCATGGTCTGCAGATACTTTTCAACTTTCATTTGCCATGCAGATTTGAAGACTGACTGCAACGGAACTTATTGTCATGAACTGGAACACCAGATAATTTTGAACACAAGATTCTGTTATATTAATGGAGAGACTGCATCTGTTCAAACTCAACCCACAGAACAGATTTGAGACACTGTGGGGGACTTTCCTGGCTTAGTTCCTTATTATTCCTCATACATAAGGGCCCTGACTTTCCCCATGAATTGTAGCTTTTCTGTGTGTGACTCATCATTATGGTTAAGATATCTACAATATATCACGTTAACACTGAAAACAGCCTCGCTTTCGTCTTCTTTCTTTTGGATTACCAAGCAGCCTCCTTGTAGTTAGCCTGTTTTTAGTGTTTTCCCTTTTTTCCTTCTCTTCTCTTTTTATATTTGTCTAGATATTATATTGACAGAAAAATGGAAATAGAAGAAAAACACACAAGGACAGGGTATATTTGCATCCTCCACTGTTTTTTAGACAGTTGGTGAACGTGGCTTTCAGGTGAAGATACTCAAATAGAAAAAAAGATGATTTGTTAAAACAATTTTTTTCCCTTATTTTGATTTGATTTGAAAGTAAACAACAAGGTCTAGGATACTTGTTAGCAGAGTAAATTCATTTTTGGGGCTGGTGTTTTAAAGGGATTTGATGAGAGTAACAAAACTGAGCTAGCATCACCCTTTCCCTTGCTTCAAAGTGTGCATATTTCATTCTATGTACTGACTTTTAGTAAGTCTGCTGCTGTGTACTTACCCAATCTCTTTCCCTTCTGGGTCCTTTGCTTCCACGGTGAGAAGCACTGATCCCTTGGTGGTGTTTTCAGGGACTGTCACATCCAGGATGTCCAGGCTAAACTCTGGGACCTCATCCACGTCAGTCACAGACAACGAGACAACAGTTGTGGAATCGCTACCATACATTAGACCTTTCATAAGTGGCTCTGGGTTGCGAGCATCAATCTGGAGGTTGTATGTGGAAGAGGACTCAAAGTCCAGAGGCTGTTGAAGGGGAGATGACTTAATTAGAGGAAACTGGCATCAGAAAAAGCAGAAAATGTGTTTTCAGAACCAAAACCACTGGGATTACTAAATCTGAACACTTAATTGCTACAGTATATGTGCTAGCTGATGATGGAGAGTTTCTCTAAGAATCATCTATTGGATGATGCCTTTGCACCTTACAGAATCATTTCTTCATTATTGGACTTTCAGCTGTAAACTCTCTATGGGATAGAGACAGGCATAATTCTGCAAAATCTGGTCAATAAATTCAGCAGAAATTGAAACTACTGTTTTAGGTGATTCATCAGATAAAAGGACAAGAAAAATGTTGCATCCAACACATTTACCTGATTTATGTTAAGTCAAAGGTAATATCATTGGGTTTTAACTATTACTTGATCATTTTTTGGACTGCAACAATGCAGGAGAATTTTTTTTTATTTTCTCATATTTTCAGTCTCTTTATTAATGTAAATTAAAATAAAAATAGATAATCATTCATTAACAGATAACAAATATCATAAGTGAATCCAATTTTGAGAGGTTAGATGAGAATTTTTCAAAGGAGTTAAAACACTGGAAGTAGTGTGAGTGTATAAGCTGCACCTTAGCTACCACCAGATGACCGACACCTTCGCCATCAGTTTCCACTGTGAAGATGCCATCATCATCGCCTGCAGAGATGTGGAACTCAATGCGTGAGCTTCCGCTATCAGGGTCATCAGCATCGGATGCCCTGATGGTCAGCACTGTGTGTCCCACAGAAGTGTCTTCTTCCAAAGTGTAGCTGCCATACTGCACACCGAAATACACAATAAGAATATCCTCCAAGCAGCATGACAAATATGAGCTATGATTCAAATACTTACATCATTCCTTTCAAACAGGGGCATCTCATTGTTGACATCAATGACTTTGATGACTACTTTACAGATGGTGCTGAAATCTAAAAGCCAAAACCCATTTGTATCGCATTCTGGAGTGAAAACTAAATTAACTCTAAATGCAGGTATATTTGCATGCAGTGTGTTTTACCTGGATCACTAACTCTGACATTGAGGTCATAGACCCGCTGCTCTTTTCGCCGAAGCACGCGCAGCGCTTGAATCCTTCCAGAGGCCTCATCGATGGAGAAGGTGTTGGATGCCGTGGGTGGATTTAGTGACACAATGGTGTAAGTCAGTTGAGAATTCAATGTCATTTCTTTATCGCTGTCATGGGCCAACAGCCTTCCCACCTCGCTGCCTGGAACAGAAAGAAGAGATGAAAATCCTTGCCTTGTATTGTGATAATTTAAAAGAAAACCTGCTCATCAAATGTCTTACAACTTAAAAATACTTTTGAGCTCTAGAAGCCTCCAGAGCAATGATACACTGAGCTAGTTTAGGAGCCCATATCATGCTTATCTACATTTTTTTTTATTTTTGAGGGTTTCAATAACTTCTGTACTGATCCAAAATGCTATATCTATAATGTTGACTTGCTGCAGCACATTTTGTGATCTCTCTCTTTGAGGCCTATCGGCTGAAAGGCTCAGTGTGTTATTTGACCCAATTATTGGTCAAATATGGAAAAGCAAAAACTCGTACTTTGGATCCAGTCCGACAGCACTTTCTGCCTCCTAACTAAATGAAAGTGTCTTTCTTCAAAGTGTCTGAGTAGCAGCCGTGATAGGGAACATTGGAAAATCCTTTACACAAGAAAGTCAACAGTTCCATCCCACAATTCCTCATGTCTGGAACTTTCAAAGTGCCGCTTAATTATATTTATGCAGTCACACTTGCTGATTTTTCTGATTCATGATGACGAGGAAAATGGATTAAATGTGAGCAGTCTGTAATAATCATCATATCCCATAATATTGTGCCTTTTTCTTTCTGTTTTTAATTACTAAATCAATACTAATAAGATATCTATTGTATAGCCTTCATGTACCATGGTAAGCTTGCAAAAGATCAAGTATCTAAAGCACGTTTTGTAGAATATTTATCGGACATCTGTATTTTCAGTGATCTAACCCAATATCACAACTTAGTCTAAATGTGGTTGGATTTTCACAGTCATCTTTTCCTTAAGAAGTTCTTCCACTATCTTTCCTTAATGTCAAAATGTTTTCCAATGAGGTCAAAGAAAAACATTATTAAAGCCCCATGTCTGGATATTTTTGGATTGCAGTGAGTTTATGGCATGGTGATGTAGGAAAGCAAAGGATGAACAGCTTAGAGTAAAAACAAGGTGTCTCCCTTATGTGAGAAGGAATCAGTTACTTTGTTGTGACTTTGAGCTTACTGCAAAAAACTAAATAACATAATAGCTATATTAATAAATGTACTAAATTTATTTTTAATTCTCAGAGGTGTCCCTTGTGATAGCTCAAGTTCAAGTTTCTTTATATAGCATATTTACAAGAACCATGGGTCGCCCAAAGTTCGGCACAATATCAGAACCAGAAAACACCATTAAAAACAATAAAAAGTAAATAGTAAAAAAAATTATAAAACAAATATCAAATGCAAAAACCCAACAAAGAAATAAAATGCAGATAAAACCCAAAAATAAACCATAAGGCAAGGAGGATGGCTAACGTAACATTTTTCAAAAAAGGGGAGCTATTGTTAATTTCTGCTTGAAATGAATTTGTGATCAATTACATAACGTATTAAGATCTGTTTATAAAGTTATATATTAATCTGAACTGTATACAGGACGGAGGTACAAGATAAACGTGTCGTATTCTTTCCACTTACCAGGGACCTTTTTTGAAGCTAAGTTTGTTTTTATGTCCTTTCAAGTGAAAAATAAGTGTAAATAGATTTACACAAAGTACAAAGCTCAAAACAAATAGAGGAGGCAAAATTGAGATCGAGAAAAAAAATAGCACATGTTGCACACTATGCCTTGAAAGGGTTATGTAATAATCACAGACACACAGACATCTTACCTACAGGCTCATCCTCCTGCATTTCAAATACACTCTCCTCTTCATCACACACTGGTTTGTTGTCATTCTCGTCCTCCACCAAGACCTGAATCTCCATTGGTGGATCCACCTCGCTGCCATCGCTATTCTTTGCAAACACAACCAGGATGTACTGAAAAAGAACAGAACAAGTTAATCTTCATTTGTGCATGAAATATGTTAGATTCAATAAACAAACGAGTGATGTCTATACTACCATGTCCTTTTCCTCCCTGTCCAGCTCTTCTGTCACCAGTAATTCCCCATCTTCTCTGATCTGGAAGGGGAATCTCGGGTCTCGCTCTTTCTGCGCTAATGTGTAAATGGCATCAAGGTCATTAGACTGGACCTGTATGTAGAGAGAGAAAATTCAAATTGAATGTAAAATGTTAAAGTAGATGTAAAGGGTGGCAGTGGATTTGGTTAGATTTCTCTGACTGGGAGATTAACAACCCACCTTACCTTTGCAATGACCTGGGGGTAAGAACCTTTTAAGTTCTCTTTAATGACTATGGGTCCAGGGTTGATCCATAGGTTCTGCTGCACAGCAATGTGAACTCTTGCATTTCCACTCAGTGCAGTCGCCGAAGCTCCTCCCAGGTCCTGCACACGCACAATCAGAGTGTAGTCTGGGTCCTCCAGTGGGTCCTTGTTCCGCCTCCTTATCTCTGACATCACAGGTGGAAAATACAGATTGACGTCATACTTCCAACAAGAAGTTGTCTTTCAGTGTGAACATCACAAAAATATTCCACTTCCACGTGTATTATGTTAATTTTGCCACGTTCCACAAAAAAAGTCTAATTTTGGGAGTTTGAGCCACATCTGCTCATTTAACTGCTTTTCCTGGTGTACTTATCAGCTCAGCACCCAACAGGCCACACCACCAACCCTTATCTCTCACAGAGCTGTTTTTAACACTGATTTAACTCCATTCATCATTTAGGGTCAAGTGTTCATACACAAGCCTCTCAGACTGGATGACTTTTTTTTATTTATTTATTTTTTTATTGGAAATCAGCATTCATAAGCATCAATACAGTTCTTAATTATACTACAGCTGTTTTCTCAGACTGGATGACTTTTAAGCATTTTTTAAACATACGTGGGTAATTATGCACAACGGGTTAAAAGCTTAGCAGTTTTCTTTTGCAATATTTTTCTATCTTTCTTGAAACATTAGTGACAAATGGTCCGTTTTTTACCCTCAACAAGCTTGGGAGTGCGACCTTGACATTAGTGTTGACGAATTGTTCAG
Organism: Atherina boyeri; assembly: GCA_029874935.1. NCBI lineage: Eukaryota > Metazoa > Chordata > Actinopteri > Atheriniformes > Atherinidae > Atherina > Atherina boyeri. Next base: position 18,343 of record JAPMNP010636175.1, read on the forward strand.
GCAGAAATCTGGGGCCATGTTGTTACTAATGTCTGTAACTTAACTCAATCTATTCAGTTTAACTCTGCATCGTTGGAATATAACACCTGGTATCAAGAACAAAATGGATTGTAGCATGTCTTCCGGCTGCTGTAAATTTAAATCAAGATTGGTTAAGTGTTGTGGACAAACTGTGACATCTTTTTGTGTTCCTGTAGACTTGGGTGCTCCGTGTCTTTTTTTTTGTTTATTTCATCTTTGTGATGTGGACATAAAACAAGGAACTATTAAAGTCATCATCTTTGCTGCCACTGAATCAAGGATGCGGTACCAACTAAGAAGTGTAGGAAGTCAAACTTATAATGCAGTGAATTTATAATAAGTATATTTAATGTTTGCTCCACTTTTATCAGGGGACTCTACTTAAAACATGTTAAACTAATGTTTTTGTCTTCATGTTACTTGGTTCCCCAAACTGTTTTATCATTTTCCTTTTTTACTTTATTATCTGTAGGTGAAAATAACTTTTTGTCATTGTTTATTTATTTTGTCTTATGATGAAGGGGTATTGTATTATACTTTTTTCTCATTTATCTGGTTGCATCATGTCAGAACTATTACTTGTTTAGTTTAAAAGAGAATTTTATTCTTTTTTGAGAAAAAAGATAAATGTTACCCCAACATGCTACAAGTTTTCTGCTTTGCACTATAATAAGTCATCCCAATGATGAAAGACCAAAAAATAAAGAGAGAGGTCTTGATGACAAATACATGTAATGGTTTGTTTGTTTTCATTAAATGGTCTAAGTTTCCGTACGGGCCTCTGCTAAGATATATAGGTAACTTGATCTCCATAAAGTCTAAGATTAAAAGTTCTTTTCACCCCTTTAAGCAACACAAATGTGTTGCTTTTGTTTTTTCTAGTATTTACAATTTTTTTTTAAAAAAGGTGGGGAACACTGTACAAAAGTTTGAAAAAGATTTGAGCTTACAGAAAGACTTTAACCAACATCTTGGACATTAACTAGCTTTTAAGGCTGTTGCTTGTAGGAATGGACAGGAGATGCAGTTCTGAAGGCTTAACAAAGATTTCTACCCTAAAAACCAGCAGTCTTCATTCTCAACACAAAATTCAGTGTCAGATGTTTGCAAAGGCAACTAAACGAACTTGAAGAATTTTTAAATATATTTTGACAGCCAGTAGTGTGGTGAATATTTGACTGAAGAATTTAATAAAATACCAGCAAATTTTGGATGCATCCTGCAACAGGATAAAGATCTTAAGAACACAATAAAGCTGAACGTAACTGAAAATATATGGATATACCTCAAAGAGCAGAGCATGCAAGACAGAACCAACAGACAGACTGAATTAAATTGGAAACAGTAAAAGACTTAAAAGGGGGTCCTTTTTCAAAGATGCCCAAAGTTTTGCATTGTATATATACAATTTTTTTCTGTCAATCTTCTTATTAATGAGTTAATTAGACAATGTTACAGCTCTGTTGTAGACAAACCTGCTCTCTCCACACAGGTGAAAAATGGATTTTCTTCATAAGGGACCTTTGCCACTGAACAGTACTCATCAAACTTTCCTTTCAGGGCATCAATGCTCCGATCCTCTCCCCTGGCATATTTGATTCCTTCTTTGGACTTCAGCATCTGTTCCCCTGTTAAAAAGCACACAAAGAACAATTCAAGAAACATGAATGCACACACGCACGCACACACACACACACACACACACACACACACACACACACAAACACATGTCTTAATACGCACAGCTGCTGTACAACAAATTCACATTCTCACATACTCAAAGTAGTGAAAATCAACATCACGCGACACACTCAGGCAATCTGCCTCCAATCAGCGTTAATCTTGATCACAAGAGATGAGCTGTGTAATCTGGGTTTACAGTGGTGCTAAACTGCTGGATCACAAGCAGAGATGGGCAGATTACAGGCTTTCCCACAGACACTGAACCAACAGTGTCTGGTTTCATGTCTGCGTGTTCAGTAATGTGTGGACAGTGTGTGTAACCTTCTGCTGTGGTGGAGATCTCTCCTGTGACAGGGTCAATCTGGAAAAGGAGGACGTTGTGATTGTTGGGGATCTGGCTGACCAGGCTGTAGCTCAGCTGAGCATTGGGAGTCTCTGGGTCATCCAGGTCTGATGCAAACACTCGAATGAATGGGTCACCTGGAAGCACAGACAGAACTGATGACAAATACTGATCACAGTGAGATGTCGGCTTGAGTAGCTTAAAATAGGGTGCTATGATTGTGTAGCAATACTGTTTAACTATAGCTTTAATATATCAGAAATTATGTAGAATAATGCGGTATAATAGTGCATGTGCATACTTTAGAATATGGGCTACTTTTAGATGGAGTTTAATTCATCCCCAAGCAATTCAAAGTACACCAGATTTATTTCTGTTTTTTGGATGAATAGGTCTATAATAAAAAGCAGCTAGAATTTCCCCTTCCAAATATGTCAAATGGAACTATTATAGATTTATTTTGCATATTTTTTTATAAATATCTCCTCAAGATTCAGCCTTCATTCATGTTTTTAAAAAAAAGAAATAAATAAATAACACTACAACTCATTAATTACATAAATGGCTTCAAGAGGAAGCGGCCACTATTTGACCTTGTGGTAACAAGGTCAAACAATTTTATAGATGATAACTGTCTTGTTTTGCATCTTTTGTTTTGCCCTCCTCTTTTGTAAGCACTTATGAAATCCACACCTGCAGGATTGCTTTCTCGAACCAAAGCTGTGTAGCTGCTCTGATTGAAGGTCGGAGCATTGTTGTTGACATCTAAAACATTTATGGTCACATAAATTGGGCCATCCACTACTACACCATCTGCCAACGCCTCTACCTGGAAATGGTTGCAAACAAACACAAACATACTGCTTATGAATATGCGTTGTGTTGTTTGTACAAGTCACAAATAATTCGTTTTTTTATAAGGACAGAGAGTGTTACCGTGGTAATGAAATGATTATCTCGTGACCAGTCCAGAGTTTTCTCCAGGTAAAGCCAACCATCCTTTGAGATCTTAATGTTGTTCGTACCTTCTCCGCTTAGCCTGAAATCATTAACACCTGCTTGTGCCACCTGAAACTTAAGTAGAAAGACGGGAAAGAAAACAGAGAAATTACATGAAAATTTTTCAAAATTGTTACATTTGTATATATCTTTATGAAAATATAAGTATATATTACATTTATTGTGTTTTAATATGTATGTGCCGTTATGTGTGTGCATACGTGTATATGTATGCATGTGTGTGTCTGCACACAATCTATTACTGTATTCTCCTGTCTTGTTTTTCTGCTATTCTAACTTTGTAAAGCACTTAGTGCCGAATTTCATTGTATGAAAAGTGCTATAGAAATAAATCTTTGATTGACTGAAAAAATCTTTTAAAACTTGTTCTGTGCATGAAAATGATTTTTTTAATAAGATCTTCTGACTGATTTGTAGTCATGGCAGATGTTCTCATAATGGTTTAAGCTACAAATGGGTTTTTGGTATAGAAGAGTAGAAGCGCAAGAACATCCCTGTTTGAAAAATATTGAACCAGATATACATAACAGGTTGTTATATTGTCCTTGATTGTTGGCCGACTTATATTAGTTTTGAATTAGAGAATGAACATACTGAACACTGTGTTTTATCAGGACTTCTATTGATACAATCTGTGTTTGAGAACTGAAGGAAGTAATTACCGCCTTGTTACATTAAAAAAAGAAGATATTAGCTGCTAAACAATTCAGCTTTAATGTATTTTTTTGATGGTTGTCCCAACTTATCTCAAATAAGTTTCCTTCATTAAATTCAGAATGTACACACTTTTTGAAAAATAATTCAATCTCTGATTGAACATGTAATTGTTGTTTTTGTACCATTTTGTTACATACTGTTTATATAATTAGAGTTTATATACTTCTACTGTGATCAATGGACTACTACTGCTCTGCTACATATGTAATACCTGGTACACCGCATAGGGCACTGGTGTCCCTTCAGGCACGTCGAGCACTGTGTTCTCAAATGGGCCCTTCCTCTCCTCCAGATCCTTCCCACTGGCCTATCACAGCAGAGAAACACAGGTCAAAGGTCATTAAATACAGTAAAGGCAAATGTTAAACAATATCTCGCGCACTCATGGCTACTTTTAAGTTTAGCTCTGTGTCGTAACATGAATCCAGTCAAGCATTAAGGGCAGTTATTTATTGAACCAAAATTGCATGACAGCGCCAGGATTCCTATATTCCTCCTGAGAAAGAAAGAGCAAAGTCTACAGAAAAAAAGCTAACGCTTAGTTTAGCAATACTTCTACAGTCCAGTCTAATGATATAAATGAGCTACTGGTTTAGTTTCAAACATTTCTTTTGCATCACAGACAATTATCAGCTTTTTCTTTTCACAGGATGCTCCAAATGGTAAAATGATTAGCTTTACCAGCACTTCCAATGACTGAATCTAAACAGTAACACACACTTAGTGCTTCACAGATCTTTTAACAGGTTCCTGAATTTGAGTATTAAAAATGAATATGTATTGAGGGACAGCAGTAACAGTTGGCGATGCTATGTACTCACAAAGCTGAATAGGATTGGGAGCAACAACAGATGCAGCAAGGGTGTCATTGTCACAGCCTGTGGATGAGGCGGAAGACCAGGAGGAGATGTGGGAGATAGGAGGAAGACAAAATGTTGGAAGTTGAAGAGGCAGAGGTGACATAATGAAGAGGATTTCATGCATTTTAATCTTATTAATTCAAAACATTTAAACCCAGTGTCCCTCAGAGCACAATGTGGTGTAGATTCATAAAGATAACAACCTTGCAAAGGACAAGTGTCCTCCACATGTGCACACTATCTCTCTCATATGCATACTTTGAGCTGAATGGGGACTTAAAGTACTTATATGTGTGACTCCACCTTCACAACCAGGTGAACCAGCGACCTGAGTGAACAGGAAAAACTTCTTCTGTAACTCAGGCCCTGGTGGGTGTTAAAATGACAAAGGTACGCAAAGGTCATTACAATGTTTGCAACCCTGACGACTTCATGACAGGCTAGAATAAAGTTATAGGCCTTGATCTGAGAGGATTTTTAGCTTTTGTGGGGAAAAAAAGATGAATTTCTGATAATTTCTTTCAGAAAATACTCAACCTTGCAGTGCAGTCCATGGTACTTAGAAACCAAGCTAAACACTGTGTGTCGGCCAAATGGATACACAGCATGTAAAGTACTTTTAATGGAAATGATCACAGCTTTGTTGCAACAGAAAAAAAAAAAATATGGCTGCAAAATGTTTCTGGCATTAAATCTGAACAAAAATTACATTTAATTAAATAATGGTTTAACAAAAACTTCATGAAGATGTTGCTAATGTTCATAGTAAAGTGCAGGTAAAAAGGTGAGTAAAGTCAAGTGGTGTAGTGAAGGTGACATTGAGTTGTGGCTAATGACCTTTTGGTTGACCAGCGCACCCAATATCGACAACATTGACAAACATCTTATTGACAGAAATCTTAAGTCACCCAAATGTTTTTTGCACTTTATCTCAAAGTAGTAGCCTATGCCTGCTGATTAGAAAACTTTTACCCATCATGTCCTTCACTGATTTACTACTTTTCTAAATTTCATTTACATTGATTTAACAAGATTTCGGTGGGAGAACTACTCCTTCTGCATGTTTAATGCTCAATTAAATTTCAGGTAACATTTCCAGGCCATAGTTTCATAAGCCTTTCCGCACAATGACTGAATGACATCTGTCAAACTGAATTTCAGCAATATGACACTAAATATGGTCCTGTATATGGATAACTACCAGATGCCAGTAACAATCAAGGAAGCCACTAGGAAGCAGGGGGCAATATCTGCCAACGCCTTGTTCTAGGCCCTGCCAAAGTCAAGTCAAGATCACAGCACTTTTGCAATAACCTGAAAACATCTGACACACAATTTACACAAACCAGCAATCTTTCCTATTTGTTTCTACTCACACCCTAAAAATTATTCTCCATAAACTCAATCGAGTCCAAAGCTGAAAGGAGAGAGAAGTGACTTACCTTACAGGAGAGATCAAGAGAGTCACTTGTCAGACCTCAGAGTGATTCAAGCAGCTTCACTCTGTCTGGTCAAACTTTAACCAAGTGTTAACTAGCAATGTTTTATTGGATCTAATGATTGTCTAATCACCCTGCCCTTATGTCCAGCTGGCCAATAGGGAAGCAGCTGACATGAGAGATAGAGACAGGAAGAGTAGAACAATGATATGTACAGTACCATAAAAGACAAACCTATTCGGGACTATTATTAGTCTCTGATTTTACATTAAAACTTAAATGCTTGTAGATTTTTACTCTTTTAGAGGGAAGAAACAAAGAAATTGTGTAATAACTGATTTGTGATTTCTATATAGCTACTGGGTAAAGTGTGAACAAATAGAAATACTGAAACAAAAAGGGAGAAAACATGAAAGAATTTCAGCAGAATTTTGAAGCTCAGTGTTTAAGTTTCTAATATTCCCCCAGACTTTGACCTCTGCACCTCGGCCCTGCTTCCTGTCAGATTTTCCATTAGTAGCACTTCTGATAAGGAGCTGTGTGTAGACAATGGGATGAACAGATTGCGCTGACAGTCAGTTGCTTCAGAAGAATGCAATGCTCCGAGGTCATCCATGTGATTCAGGGGGTCAAGGCACACATGAAACTGTTAAACAGAAGGTTTGACTCCAGCTCATGATTTTAGCTTCGCTTGTTGGAAGCATCACGTGTCTTAGAAACATCTTAAAAAGTCCTAAAGAGAGGATGCAAGCCTTTATTTTGTCCTTTGATCTTATCATCTTCGTGACCTCACCAGGCAAACAGCTGGGATTATGTTTCATCTGACTTCATGCACATGTTACCATCCTAAGCTGAGGGCTTTAAAGGCTGAAGAGCTGCTTGGTAACAAGGCAGAGTTGTGTGAAATCTGCAACTATAGAAAAACAGTCTGTGAGTGAGTCACTGTTTCACAGGCTCACTATTTATCCAGACCCTATGACTGTAGCGTTGACAGTTGGATGAAGCCATCTATTCAGATGGAAGTGGCTCTGTTATGTAAAGCACGGGTCCACACACGGTTCTGTCTTGATCCTGTGTACTGGCCACCCCACATCCCCGCCAACATGCACCAAAGCCATCTGCCTACTCTCCCTCAACTCAACATACAGACCACACACACACAATTGATGGGATCCTCTAAAGGTTACCGTGGCAACACATTTTCCAGCATTTTACTGCTATTCAAAAAAAGATTAGTTTGAGAGTTTGGCATGATGTTCGGTGTTTCTCTATGACCCAAATCTTTGATCTGTGGTAAAATCTGTACCCACTCAGATCAATCTCTCTCTCTCTCTCTCTCACACACACACACACACACACACACACACACACACACAAAAGGGACTCATTTTATCTCTAAAAGTTCAGCTTTACCGTCACTACCTGACTCATCTTTTATTGGCTTAGTTGTATCGCTGCTAAGCTTTTTTGTGTCTCTTTTGTGTCAAAGATGAGTCATCCATTTTAATTTCTCATTAGTGAGATTGAACTGACAGACAAAAGGGCCCACTATTCTTTCTTCAAATAATGTGACTTTATTTCATCAAGCAATGCTCAAACTGCTTTGAAATAGGAAAATACAGCACATCATCGACCCTCTTTTTAAATTGACAATAAGTGCAAAATACAATACACTGGAAATAAAGTAAGAATTGAATGAGCATCACATAAGTCATCAAAGACATTAATCACATATATTAATCAAAGCTTACAACCGGCAATATTAGCACTTAAGGGTGAAAAGTCAACATATTCAGATTTGGCCCAAAGAAAATGGAGCAAAATGATGAGGAAAGAGACCAGAAAGGAGAAAAAGTAAACAGTGAAATAAACAAAATTAACTTTCTTTTCTCAATTTCCATCACTGGACTGTGAGTCTCTCTCGCTCTCTCTCAGAGCTATGATATGTTCAGCATCTCTTCTGTTTGTCCAGTCCATCCAGTCTAGATTACTGCAACACACAGTATCGTGGCAGTGTAGGCACATTGCAAACACCAGTCATACACACCAGCTGTGCTGAGTGGAGGGTTAACACAGTGAGGAGTAATCATCCATCTTGTAGCCCCTCAGAAGCAGGTTGCCTTCCAGCCCCAGCCACAGATTCTGCAGCCTGTTAGCTTACTTGTTCATCTGCTCAGAGCCTTGGTGTAGTTTGAGGTTGTCTACAGCACAGACAGATTGTGGCAGGACTTGGATTTTAGCCAGAATGCCACGCTGGGATTGTTTTTTGCAACCATCTTGTCAAGGAGGCGTCTAGCCTTCATAGGAAGGCTCTCACGGCGTCCATTACAATGCTTATGCCTGCGACGTTTGTTGTCTTCTTTGGAGTCTCGGCGTAGACGCAACTGTCGAACAATGCCATAGAATGCCTCCCAGACATTGTGCTGCATGGCGGCAGAAGTCTCGATGAATTTGCAGTCAAACACAGCAGCACACGCACGACCCTCTGAAACAAGGATGAGATCATGAAGTCAGAGATCTTAAGCTATCTTTCAACTTACAGTTAAGTCTGACATGAATTGTGTTTCCTTACCATTTGTTGACACCTCTCTGCGCCGCACCAGATCACACTTGTTGCCCACTAGGATGATTGGGGTGTGCCGAGCAGGGCGAAAGCGCCGCAAGTTTATCCGGAGCTCTGAAGCTCGAAGGAAGGAGGCTCGGTCAGTAATAGAGTACAACAGCAGGTAGGCATCACCTGTCTGCATGTGGCCCTCCTGGCTCCATTCGTGGCCAGTCTGCAAAGCACACATTGTTTAATGGGGATGAAGAGCACAGCATCTACAGTATGCTTACTGATGTGTAGCTACTCTCCTCTTATCATTATTTTTTTAACTCACCTCTGCATCCCATGTGTCCAGCACAGTTACAATTGCAGGCTCTCCATCTACTTCAATTTCCTTTTCACACACTTCATCTGAAAATAAGTATGAAACAAAGATAAATTTAGGTTAATTCATACAGACAAGCAAAGATAAAATGCTGATTTAAACTAATTTACTATAATAGGCTAATTTAAATACTATAAGGTTATGATCAAATGATCTTTTGAGGTTTAGGACAGCTGAATTGGTTATAGTAATAACATTTCCAATAAGTAGAAATAACCGAGGGCTACAGAACAATGTGTCTCAGAAGGGTTTCATCCAAATTGTTCTCCTACCTCCGCACAGTTCGCAGTCATCGCTGTCCATGCTGTCCGCTGCACCAGCGAAAATGCTCGCAAACGCCGTCTTACCGACTCCACTGGCCCCCAGCAGAACCACCCTGTATGGGGTTTCGGGATCCACCGTCTCCCCGGAGGAGTCTGTGGAGATGACCGAGTCTGATGACGACCAGCTCCCGCGACTTCCCTCCGACGCCCCGGCGGAGCTTGCGCAGGACTTGGAGCGGGAGATGCAGGCGGGGACCCGGGCGAAGAGGTTGTCCGGGAGGATGTGGCCGCCGGGGTCGCAGATGCTCCACCGATGGAGCTCAGTCTGCAGGCGAAGGCTGTGTCGGCGCACACTGGACATCATGGTGCCGTTGGCAAATATAAAAGATAAAATGAAAGGCTGGAACTGAATTGTTTTGCAAGGTTTAAAATTTCTTTCTTTCTTTTCCTTTTTTTTGTAAACAAAACAAACAAAAAACTGCCTTTCACACCCTTTTGTGTCTATCTAAAATGAGTCCTTAAATCAGAAAAAGACACTTCTTTCTCTCAATCATCCCTGCTTTAAAGTCAGCAGTCAGTCAACACAAAGCTGATCAAAAACTGATCAAACTGTTTCTACGACAGACCGACTTCAGACGTTCATCTAACATTAAAAACAAAGTTCAGCTCGGGATTGGTAAAAAAAATTAGTTAATCCCGGAGTGACTTCTGCATCTGGTGTCTTGATCCGCGTGCGGCCTCCTGTCTGTGTAATCTCAAGCAGAGCGCGACTCCAGTGCGGTGATGGGGTTTCCCTGCGGTCTATATAGAGGGAAGACGGGCGGGGCGGAGAGGGGGGATGTTTACTGTTTTGATTTATGTGCACATGGCAAAGCAATGGGCCACACTTGTGCCAGAAGAGACTGTAGGATTTCGGGCTTTAACAAACCATAAATTATATTCTACCCAGAAATATGAGCCAGAATATGTTAGCATGAAGTCTGATTAACAGATTTATTTCCCCCAGCGGAAGAATACAGCTAGGCTACTTTCAACTGTTTTAAGTGCAAAGTTCCTAATATGTGCCATATTTCAAACTATAGGCTATATCTATTCAAATTCAAAAGACTGTTATTTTTCATAAAACATATCCTATAAACAGCAGGCATGGGTTTAATTTAATCAAATTAAATCAGAATGACCATCTACAGTGTCTTGATCAATTTCAGGGAACTGATGTCGAACTTACCTGCAAAAGCAGCATTGGCAGTGTTTATGTTGGCGCACCAGGCTGTTCACCTGCTTGACATTGTTTCCCATCTATGAGGGCTGTGGGTCGAAGATCTTCCTGTTTCATCATAGCCTGGTTAAAGGTCACTGCCGGAACCAAACACATCTTTAAGAAAAAAAGAGAAAGAACAATTACCATCATCTGTGCTTTCTTTTTCTTTTTCTTTTTTTTTTACTCTATTTGCTCTTTGAAAAAAGAAAGATCCTATTTTTCAGACACATGGCCAATAATGTGTAAATATTGATGTTATTAAATGACATGTAAGATGAAAGCCTGTTATAAGATTAAGTATTCTTTCATTTTTGTACTTTTAAACATTCATGTGCTGCATTCTGGATTTTGTTTTGCATGGTTATGACTTTGAGCCTGAAATGAACCCAGTCATCATGGTTTATATTCACACTGCTTTAGTCTGTATGAAAGACCTTGAGAGATGCAGAGAGTGCGAAAGAAAAGGGGAGGCAGAGTAACCAAAGAAGAGATTGTGGTGTTTTGTATCTGCTGTTCTGAGGACTGAACGTTTCTGAAAAAGACATCAAGTCAATAGCTTGTAAAATGCTAAATAGTTTCCATTCTCTGCATGTTTATCTCAAAACCAAAACACTTTATTTTTCCTTCAAAGGAGTTCAGTTCAATTTCCATGTCTTGTTTCTCTGCAGACATGTAACAAGCAGCTGGATAATGCAGACATCAACTTTTTTTCCCAAATAAATCTTTACCCCCCCAAAAAGGAAAAGAACAAAGAAAAGATGAATACTGTACTGTACATATTTTGATCCAGATTCCCATCAGCTGAAAGCAACAGGCACGTGGCAGGAGTTTCCAAAAGTCCAGGATTACTTAAAGAAAAGAAAACCCAGTGAGAAGTAAAGTGGATGAACCGATTGTAAGCCGATAAAAAACTTCATCACAAAATCCATGCTGGGATGTTCTGATCATGGCTGTCTGCCAGTGTTTCTTTTTTTTTTTTTTTTGCAGANCTTCTATTCTTCTGTCAAGGATGTTTTATGCAGCAACCAGCCAATGTTGCATGATTTCTATTTATCTTTCAGCCAGTTTTGTTGATTCAAGTTACAGCTGCATAATGTATAGAACATTTATCATCATACCTGCATCAACATACACAATATCCATATTCAAAAGACAATTCCAATATCCCTATAACTTTTAGACATAAAATAGGACTGGCACGGCTATATCAATGAAGGCTGCATCCCATTTAGAAAGCTCAGCTTTCACATATATGTTACCTGAAGAAAGCGAAATTTTGCAACGTATTGGTTTATATATCACAGGTCATATCATCCTTGCAATATCGAACAATATTATGTTCATTGTCTTGCCCCAATTAAAGTTGAATTAATTTGAATTCATAATACAGTTTCTGCTTATCTGATCTTCAAAAACTGCATACGTTTCAGTCAAATATATTACAGACTGAATGCCTTTACTGTGCACAGATTAGTCATGTCGGTCATCTGCAGAATCCCATAAAAGGTACATGCCGACAAACTCTAAATGATCCGGTCTGGAGCTATCAGCATATATTCAATTCATTAATCAGGCAAAGGAAAAACTAATTAATACTTTTTGTACAGGAGAATAAAGATTAAACAACTTTGAATATGATTACCTCAATTAATTACAATTATACAATTGTTATTTGCGACACCCTATTTGATGCAATCACATCTTACTAGTCGGTTAACTGATCACATGATTTATCAAAAAGAAACCCACCTCCCATTTCTAAAATCTTCACTAAACTTAAGTAAAAGAGTTCTTCCCAGGACATAATAACTGATCCACAACCTTTTTCCACCTGTCGAACCTAGCAGATGATTAACAGTTATTACAACACAAGCCAAAGAAGACACAATTAGTAATTCACATTCACCTTTCTTGACCTGCGACAAGGCATGAGCCCTATCACATATTTAGATGTAGAATCTAAAAAGTTTTGAATTAAGTTTTAGTTTTCAATCATTCATGTACGGTGCCACAATTTCCAGGAACAAGTTCGTGACATAATCATCGGTTTGTCTTTGTGGTGTGAAAACTGCATTGAATGAAGGTGAGGGAGACAGGCCTTAAAATGAATGACAAGGTGTGGCTCATGACTGATAACTGAGTTTTATTTCAGACAATCTACACACCCTGAATATACAATTCAACTGATTGAATCGACTAACTCACAGAGGTAGTTTCTGTAGATTTTTATCTTTGCCAAATATAGACTTTACACATGTTTATCACAGAAATAAGTAAATAGAAGCTTATTATTTAAGACTGAGATCTACTGGCAGCAACACCAGCATTACAATATGCTGATTTTAGAACCAGTCGCTATTTTGTGAGTGACCCATCTTACAATCGACACATATGCCCAGAGAGACCCTGCATGACATCACAGGTTCATTCAGCTTGTAAACATGAGATTTACTGTACATCTGCAAAAGCACTTAGAGGGTGAGAGAACAAACGGCAGAGTTCAGGGAGTTATTAGAGAAATTGTCGGATTATTCTGCTTTTTTTGACCGTTGTTTTTCAAGACTTGTGCATCAGGCTGTGGCCTCATCTGTGGAACCTGCTGCTGTGTATTAGAGCTCTGATCTGATCTGCTTGACAGATGACAGAACCACATTAAAATCCTTGTTAAGTGCTGGAGTGGGATGAGTGTCAGGAGGGGCTGGGTGCTCTGGCTGGCAGCAGACTGGCAGGGTGATATCTGATGGCTATAGATGGTAGCTGAATGCGAAGCGACCTCTTTTTTTCCCCCAACTTTGCCTAGTACAAAGCAGTGTTTGGCAAATTCCCCAGCCAAGGCCATGCATTTAAATATCTGAAAGCTGTCTAAGCACAGTCTGAAGCGATGTCCACTTTTATATAAAATAAACTTCCGACGGATTTGACTGCAGGCCAACCAATAGCAGAAATAAATGCACATTTTTCGGGTTTCACAAAGTAGAAATTTCAGTTTTAGGGTAAATAAATATATACATGAAAACAAGAAGCTAAGCTAAGAGTGTTTCCCAGAAATGGTTAATTTACAATTAGCTAGTAGTTATTTTCTTTCTGGGAAAGTTGCAGAAAACTTGCATATAAAGGGAGTGGCAAGTTAAGAAAAGGGATGCTATGTTTTGACAGAGTCTTAGCTTTAGTGTTTTTGTTTATTTTTTCTTTTACCTCTTTTGGTTTTTATGTGAGCCAAACAGGTTGTTGATCAGAGGGGTTTATTTTCACTGGTTGGGAGCAAAATCAATATCTTTGTCCTCCATCACTGCAGAGCAAGCTCGCCTGGATAAAACATACAGCTGCTGGTCATATACTGTAGTTAGAATATCATTAAAAAATGTATTCATTTCAGTCATTCCAATCAAAAGGTGAAACTTGTATAATGAATACAAATAATTCCAAACAGACTGATATATTTCAAGTGTTTATTGCTTTTAGTTTGGATGATTAGTACTGACAACTAATGAAAACCCTAATTTCAGTATCTCAGAAAATTAGAATATTGTGAAAAGGTCCAATATTGAAGACACCTGGTGCCACACTCGAATCGGCTAATTCACTCAAAACACCTGCAAAGGCCTTTAAATGGTCTCTCAGTCTAGTTCTGTAGGCTATAAAATCATGGCCAAGACTGCTGACTTGACAGTTGTCTAAAAGACGACCATTGACACCTTGCACAAGGAGGGCAAGACACAAAAGGTCATTGCTAAATGAGGCTGGCTGTTCACAGAGCTCCGTGTCCAAGCACATTAATAGAGAGGCGAAGGGAAGGAAAAGATGTGGTAGAAAAAAAAAGTGTTTAAGCAATAGGGATAACCGCACCCTGGAAAAGATTGTTAAACAAAACCCATTCAGAAATGTGGGGGAGATTCACAAAGAGTGGACTGCAGCTGGAGTCAGTGCTTCAAGAACCACCATGCACAGACTTATGCAAGACATGGCTTTCAGCTGTTGCATTCATTGTGTCAAGACACTCTTGAACAAAAGACAGCTTCAGAAGCGTTTTGCCTGGCCTCAAGACAAAAAGGACTGGCCTGCTGCTGTGGCAGGGTGAAGTAGAGGGCCCGGGAAGGGTTTGAAACCTAGCTTCCCAGGTGGAAGTCATGCACGCTAACCAGTCAACCAAAGGGATATCCCTGTGGCCAAGTAGCCAGTGCACATGATTAGTCGGAGACAGTGACAGGACAGTCAACTGTTACACTGCTGAGTGGTCCACAGTTATGTTTTCTGACAAAAGTAAATTGTGTATTTCCTTTGGCAATCAGGGTCCCAGAGTCTGAGGGAAGACAGGCACATAATCCACATTGCTTCAAGTCCAGTGGAAAGTTTCCAATCAGTGATGGTTTGGGGTGCCATGTCATCTGCTGGTGTTGTTTTCTGAGGTCCAGGGTCAACACAGCCATCTACCAGGAAGTTTTAGAGCACTTAATGCTTCCAGCTGCTGACCAACTTTATGGAGGTGAAGATTTCATTTTCCAACATGATTTGGCACCTGCACACAGTGCCAAAGCTGCCAGTACCTGGTTTAAGGACCATGATATCCCTGTTCTTAATTGGCCAACTCGCCTGACGTTAACCCATAGAAAACCTACAGGGTATTGTGAAGAGGAAGATGTTATACGCGAGACCCAACAATGCAGAAGAGCTGAGGGCCACTATCAGAGCAACCTGGGCTCTCATAACACCTGAGCAGTGTCATAGATTGATCGACTCAATCCCATGCCGCATTGCTGCAGTAATTCAGGCAAAAGGAGCCCCAACTAAGTACCGAGTGCTATACATGCTCATACTTTTTTGTAGCCCCACATTTCTAAAAACTTTTTTTGCATTGGTCTTAAGTAATATTCTAATTTTCTGAGATACTGAATTTGGGATTTTCATTAGTTGTCAGTACTAATCATCCAAATTAAAAGAAATAAGCATTTGAAATATATCAGTCTGTGTGAAATGATAATGATAATATACAGGTTTTACTTTTTGATTGGAATTACTGAAATAAACTTTTTCATGATATTCTAACTATACAGATATGACCAGCACCTGTATATACAGCATGTCAACATACCACCCATGCTACTTTTGGTTTTAATGTTAATCTTTGTAATAATCTTCTCTGGAAATTGTTTCTGCAGTTGGATTGGGTATTCTATCAGAACAAATAAAAACTGACTGAATTTAACAGAAAATAAAATCTCTGGAATTGTACAGGTTTTATTTTTCATCAGTTTTTATATTTCTGTTTGAGCAGTATAAATACCCGTTGATGTGTATGTACAAGGACAGCAGCTGCTCTGGTGATAATGGAAGACCTGTTAATATGACTTTAATAAGAGAACGAATATTTAGAAATATCTCCGTACTGGCGCAATGTCAGTTTGCTCATGTGCTGCGTTAGGGTTTCAAAGGCTTTTAAAGGAAACAGCCTGCAGGCCATGGTGCATCTGAACATGGTGGTCTGCATCCTGATCAAGGATGTATGAGCCAACACACAGGCTCTGCATTCATACATTGCAGACAAATTTCTCGTTACTGGTCATATTCTCATAAACCCTGATTTTGTCTTGAGTGAACAGTCATGCTTTCTTGCCCTTTTTGTGATCCATCCAACCATTTACTTTTTTTGCTTTGAGTAGAGTTGATTGCCTCGGTTACTTTGTCCAATTGAAGAGTTTCTTTTTATTTTCATTCTGTTTGTGATTCCACAAGTGGAGGTTAAAAAATAATTTTCTTTACTTCATTTCACTGTTGGTTTGTTTCACATTCTATAAAATTGGCCTACATCTTTGTTTATTCTTTCATTGTCAGGTTGTCAGTTGTGTTGCAAATGACTTACCACTTGAACGTCTGCATCCAGACATGGCCAAGATGATAATAGAAATCAGGCTTGTACGCACAGAAATTCTTAAAGCCAAAAGATATGTACACGGTTTTATAAATGAGGTGAAAAGAACACAGTTTTTATCATGCAGTTGTATGCATCTATTGTAGTACCCGGTATTAACATCCAAAAACTGAAGTACTCTGTTGTATTGAGACCACTTGCAGCTTTATTGTCTGGAACTCTCCATTTCAAAACAAAGGATATATAATTGTGACCCAATAGTGGTTAATGCAAAAAGCTTGGTTGTAAAGCCTGTGCAGTCAATTTAGATCTTTAACCGAGGTCCTGGGATCAACATTGGATAGATCAGGAAAAAGGTACAATCCTTCTCCTTAAAAACAACAATAGACCTTCCTCCCCTGCAGCAGGGGAAAGTCAGCCTCTGTAAGAGCTTTACAGAGACAAATTCCGACCCATGCACACACCAGCACATGCCCCGAAACCATTAGAGATGCATTTTAAATCAATAACCTGCTTGGACTAGTGACACTCGTCTGTCAGGCACGTGCCCAATAACAATATCAATGAACTGCAACACAAAATCGGATTGCTCTGAAATAACAAACATCTCACATTGGTAAATCCAAGCCAGGCCAGAAGCTGTAGTAAGATGCTTGGTGACTGTTGCTAGGACACCACTGGTTTCAGTCTTAAAAAAATCTCTATAATGGGAGAACCTTCTACTATAATAATTTAGTTCTTTAACTAGATGCTTAGTACTACAACATTTTGTAGCCTACAAACACATTTTGAAATCTAGAGAGTCAGTCTTTTGGATGAATGAACCCTGCATTTTTGTTCATGAAAAAATGGTAGACAGGTGCCCTTGAAAGACTAATGTTGTGCTCTTAATTTATTATAGCAATAAACTTAATGTCTTTAATTTTGGGGGGTAAGGTGAAAAAACATTTTTAAGATGGAGCTTTGGGTTTTGTTAAACAGCAATCTTAATTCTTCACTATTTCCTGACATTCTATACACCAAACAAACAGAAAAACAAACCACCATTTGGGCAAATATCCTTAATTTTTACCTTCCCTGGAGTTAAACAATTGATTTTAAGCATTCCCCTGTTCATCCAGCCGTTCTCTGAGTCTGGCAC
>JAPMNP010636182.1:0-16713 GCA_029874935.1 Atherina boyeri
ATCACAACTCCAGTCTGTTTTAGGCTGCCTTTTAGTGACTACCATTGGTTCACAGCCATTTGAATGCAGAAATACTAAAAAATGCAATTTTGAGCTTATATTTCTAAAGATATGTCCCCTAGCTTTAGAAAGATGCCACAAGAACATGTTAATAACACAAAAAACATGATTTTCATTGCAGTGGGTCTTCAACTATTTACTTTGTATTAAGAAAAGTACCATAGTTTTTAGTATAATTTACTGTTTTCAAGAAACAGATGCCTAGTGGATAGCATTATGTCATGATGACTGTGCAAAGTCTTGATTTCAGAATTTTTTTTAACATTTTGAGAAACTTTATCTCGTAAATTCTATTTATATTAGTAAAAATGGGCTTGATATTAGTAATAATAATATACTGGTTTCAAGGTATTTGTGGGTTCAATGAGGTTAGAAATTTTTACTTGTTTTTGAAAGTCTTGACAAATCAAATTTTCTTGTTCCGTTGGTAAATCATTTTTCTTTTTTTCAAGCAAAAGTTACTTAATTTTTGTACTTTTTTTTCTCGTTTTTTAAAGCTGAGCTCTTGTAGTGTAGATAGACAAAACCAAGCTGTACTTTACCAGTCTGAAGGCCAGCCAGTCTGAGTGACAGTGACTGAAATCTCCATCCAACTCTTTGGGTAGCTGCTGCTTGTCTATATATTGCTGAAGGACTCCCGTTCCCCGCACTGCATGGACCTACAGAAAAGAGTGAGAGGAATGTTCAAATCGATTAGCAAACTGGTATGTTTAAAACTAATAAGAACTTTAAAAAAGATATGTGAGGTTATCATGCAATAAAATGTTTTAAAGGTGGTATACAAGATGTTTGTGGCAGTTCAGAAAGCAGAGACCGTTAGCAAGTTTTTGAATAATGCACATGAACAAGGCCAACCTACTTGAGTCACAGCTCCCTCCCTGGTGACGCCTTTAAGACAACGTTAGCTATTCACAACTGTTGTGACCGAGTGATGGGCCAATAGACCAATAAAACACATGATGAGAGCAGAGATGATTGGCTGATGTTTTTAAGTCCCATTACTTTCACAGCTGATCTATAATGATATTCATATTTTCAAAGCTTTTAATCAATCATACCTTATAGGGCAGTGAACCCAATTTCATGGAATATTGCTAAAAATATTAAAAGAAACATCTTCTATAATATGTTAACAAATAACTAAATAAAACTGATATTCTGCATTTTTGCTTCTAAAGACAAAAGACTTGTATATCACTATCACTTTTGCTATTTCTAACCCTTTATCAGGCAAGGAACCATATTTGGCCGCTTCTTTTGACACATAAATACTTCTGCATGCTACTCCATGAAATCATAGAACCCATTAAGTTTCTCCCAACCAATCATCACAGATCAGACTTCATTGAGATTGAATTTCAATATAAACTGTGATGAAACATTTAGTACTAACCACTTACCACTTTAGAACTTGTGTTAGAAAATAGTAACAATGTTTTAAAGTATTGTGATATCCAACACCACAGTAACCCTTTTTGGTTTTCAAGTAATTTAAAGAGTGCAGGTTATGAGGAAGAAAAAGAAAACAAGAATAGAACAGGAATAAATTGAAGTGAGTGTCTAGCAGTTGTCTTTTTTCTATGCACGTTAACATCTTTTGGGCGGGATGTTCCCAAACAAGCAACGTTTCAGGGCTGCCAGGTTGAAATCCAAACCACATGTCATGAAAGATTTTGACATGCAAGTATGCAAAAAAAAGAAAAAAAAGAAAAGAGTCTGCCAAAACTCTAGAAGTGTTAAATGTATGGTAAAGATTCTAGCACAATATGAATGCATGCTGCAGCTAAATGTTTTTGACACTGATTACATATGAGGAAGGAATATAAACAAAAAAGGATTTTCATCCGCTGTGTTTTTTGTATAAACCGTCATGTTAATTTGTAATGCGTTCATTTAGCTTATAGCCACTCATTCACTGCTGGCAAGCTTTGAGTTTCATTTCAAGGTTCCATGTTGGTGTGAATTTTTAACACTCAGGCTCACTGATGAAATACATAAAACCATGGTAACCAAAAGTGATCGAGCAAAACTACAGTGCAGTATACTTTTTCTAGTAATTGTGCAGAACTTCATTGGCTGTTGGATCCACTTGATTTGAGTCAAGTGTGTTGGAGCAGGGTTGCATGGAAAACTTAGACTGCGGCCCTCGAGGACTAGGATTCCCCATCCCTGCTTTAATAGGTTGCTAGTCAATAAAATGTGAGAACACAATCTTGATCGGTTCACCTCTACTCCTTCCATATTATAAGAAGGGGGCTCCTGCAGCTCTTCCACCAAAAACACGACAGATCCAAGACCACCAGGAACCAACACCTGGAAAACACACATATACACACACACACACACACACACACACACACACACACATACACACACACACGTCAGAGCTACTGTACTAGCACATCTGCAGGCTAATTAAGACATACAAGCAAATATTTGCCACATTTGTCTTTACATCCTTTTTTTTTTTTTTCTTCCCCTGACTCACCTGGAACAGTTTAAGTGCAGAGAGGCTGAGAGCAGATGGTGGAGAGCGTCTGCTGTCCATTAACACTGTTAGACCTTTTTCTTTGGCTGCAGGTCTGATGAGGGTGGATAGAGAGAGGTGGATAGAAGGTTAAAACAGGGGCAAACAAATTAAGAAGAAGAGGGAAGGCTATGTTTTAAAGTGGCACACTGACCATTTCATGCATTTTCACCGATTTATATCCAAACCAAATTTCCTACAATACTTTTAAGTTCTATAAGCTTGTCATTCTTATGTAATCATATCATTTCCCCCAAAGCCATGGGTACCAGACCAACAGTGCAGTAAATGTGCCAGGTAAACTGGCAAGCTAAAAAATAACATTTGTTAAACTGACTTCAGTTTGTTGTGTTTTACTCAGCTCTCTGGCACATGCTGCATTTGCCTTACCCCACATGCTGGTTTTGGCAAAGTCAGAAAGAGAAAAAAACCAAGTGGAGTCAAATATAATTATGAAGCACTGTTGGCTAAAATAGTCTAGTCTGGAAGCAGATGATACATGCCCAAATACAAATATCAGAGAATAAGCTTATCAAAGATTCTAAAAAAGTGGAGTATAAGCAGAAAGTAAATCAGCGAGCACTTGGCATTGGACATTATATTGAATATGAGGTTCCCTACTCTTGCAAGCATTAATTATCTGATACCTAGATACATGCTCTCAGGAGACAGCTAAAGCAGAATCTAAATTATTTCTCATTTCTGATTAGAAGAAGAAACACACAGGCTTACTTACCGAGTGATTCTGTGGTAGCAGGCCAAAGTCTGGGCCATCTCCTCCACACAGAAACCCTCCTCTGATGCATCTGCCTCCGTGTATACCAGAGCACGGCCCAGCCGGTCCACCGTACCTGTGGTCGTTAAGCATTATGTTAGACACTGAATAAGGTGGAGACATCTTCAACGTACCATGACACCAACAAGATTACTCTGTTTTTATTACAAGTACTGTGGGATTGTTACTTCTGCTCAGTTCTATTTGGAAAGTATAAATAGCTATTGTAGCTATTTTCAGATTTGGCTGGGTTATGACTATGAAAGGTGGTGTGGTTTTTAAACACAAAATTACCTGCTTATTCTAATGTAGAGTCACTGGGGGGCTGAAGTCTATCTTATTTATAATCATGTCTTAAATATATTCAATTCTGATTCTGAATATTCTAATTTAATCCAATTCAAATCAGTTTCTAGTTTTGCTAAATGTTTAATGGTCTAATAAAAAAACAAAAAACAAGAATATTTTCAATCTAAACATTCGTCCTCATGTTAGTTTTTGTATTAATAGTGTGAAGGTGGGTATGGGCATTGGTTTATATTTTAATTGAGTTTAATGCCCAACCTTTATGGGTATCATGTAAAACCGAATGGCAACAATAAAGTCACAATTTTTCAAGAGGAACTTGAAAAGCGGTCTCTTTAAGCACTTGTAAGATCTCATTCTAAACTGTCTAGCTTTTGTGATGTGTATAAACATTTTCCAAACTACTTTCATTGCTTTTTATGCAATGTGAAAGTAATCATGTGGATGTTGGCCCATTTATGCTCTGTGCTAAAGATGGATATGCAGCCTTTCTGCCATCTTTTGCATCCTTTACGTGCATAATTTGGTCTGTTTTCATAGCTCTTGCAGATGCGTGCCCTGATGAACCCAACAGAGCAGCACCACTGGAAACTACGGGCAGCGTTGAGCTGTATAGCTTACTTGCGACCAACGAAACAAACAAAGAGGAAGCCGCAATGTATATAATGGCTGCACAGACCACTGCTTCTACTCCACTGCATCTTTTTATGTTTCTGTCTGAGAATGAACATAATCATGATCTGGTCCTCTGTGGTCACATTTACTGTTGTCTGAAAATGATGTCGGAACTTAGAGGTGAACTCAACTCTGAAATCGCCCTCTGGTGGATGTTTTACCAAACAACCATGCCAATGTAAAGGACATGTTGGCATGAGAGCAGTTGTTTGAACATGTGGCAGGGTGAAAGGAGGGCCCTGGCAGGGTTTGAACCTCAGCCTCCCAGGTAGGAGTCATGCATACTGACCAGTCGACCAAAGGGATATCCCTGTGACCAAGTAGCCAGGGTGCATAATCAATTAGAGGCATAGTGACAGGACCCTCAACTGGCACACATGTAAAAGGGAGCATAAATGGGCCTTAAATAGAAAAGTTCTAAGCTGGCTCTATTGACTTCCATGATAAAAGCAAAGAATAATTGAAAGAAGCTTGCCTGTCAACTTTAACTTCCCCGTTTGAAGTAGTTCTGCGTCCAGTTCTCTCAGCAGGGCGGGCTCTTTAGAGATAACACCATTTGGTTGGTCAGGACATGTCTCTGTTGACCCAGTCTCCTCAGTAGAGTGGTTAAAGAAAGATGTGCCAGTCTGACCATTACACACAGGCACAGATTCAGCTTCTCCCTCTGTTAAGTGATGGAAAAATCATTGAAAATGCTCTGGATTTTGAAGGTCTAATGTAAAAAGACGTAATTTTTCTCAGACCTGCACTGCTTTTCTTTACATTCTCTTTCCCTTTATCAGTTGCATTGGGCAATCCATCAGGTTCGTCGGCATGTTCCTTTTGCTCAGGTTGGTCCTCCTTACTGATTGGTGGGTTGGTTGAGCAGGGGGTGGGGCCTGGTTGAGTAGATTTACCCTGTTGTTTCGAGCTCTTTTGGTTTGCACGGCCACCAGACCTAGCCCTCCCTTTAGCCCCCTTTCCCTTCCTTTTCCTTCTAAAAACAAAACAAAGGAGGAGGTCATTGATATAGGGCAGTAAATATTAGATGAGTTTTGTGCCATCTGTTCCAGGCCTGCATACAGATTTGTTTGAACAACTTTTACCCTGTGCAGAATTGGACCTTAGCGTAACCAATCTGTACTTTCATATAGCAGTGTGGGGAAAAAATTAAGCAAATAGGGTGAGATATATAACATTTTTCCGTACCGTGGTCCTCTGAATCCCGCTGTTTTAACTTCTTTTCCTCTGGGACACACTCTGTCCTCCGGCTTTCCTTCAACCTTTTCATCTGTGTCCTTTGGTGAAGACGAACTTTTCCGATTAGACCCACTGCTGGTAATATCCGTACTCTCAGAAACTCCAGTGAATGGTCTCTCCTGTGCTTCTGATGTTGGGGTGACAACATCACTGTCACTCAGTGGTTTATCAGTATCCTCAAAAACAGAGTCTGAATGAGATCCATGATCTGAGAAGCCCTCTACAACATGTCCAACTTTGTGGTTTGTTACATTGTGGATCTCACTTGTGACCAAGTTGTCACTGCTTTGGGAGTCTTTACTTCTGTGGTCATCTCTACATGGTTGCGTGAAGCCATTGCTATCCCTCTCCTTACCCACACCTGGCCTCCTCTCTTTGAACAAGCCATCAAAATAAAGCTGGTGGTTTTCTAGGCCTTCAGAGCCTCTACTTGTTCTATCTCCTTCATCAGAGTCATGGACAGAGGAGGAGTAAGATCGCCTCCCTCTGCTAGGTTCTGCGACTCCGGGTGAAGCCTTTGGTAGTCGATCATCCTTTTGGTCAAATTTGGTGCCAAGAAAAGCCCGAAAGCTGCCTGACTTTTCCATTTTACCATATCCCCATGCTTTACCTTTGCGAAGTTTGATAGCCTTACCTCTCTTACACAAAGGCAAAGTCTTGGTCTTAGAAATTCCATGCATCTCCAGGTACCTCTGCCTTGGATCAACCCCTCCATCAGGGCCTCCTCTGGGTTCCAAAAGCTCCACATAATCCCCATCAAGTTGAGGATGCCTCGCAGTCCGTCCAAGCCCGTCTTCACTACGCCTTCGTCTGAGTGCAAGGTCAGAGTCCAAGCCGTCTGGTGGTAGATCGTCATCTTCTTCATCCCAGGACCAGGAGTCCAGTTCCCCAGAGGATGAGCCACCCCAACCCCCAAGGCTGCTTCCCCCTTCACTGGGAAGGCGGTTGGATATCATCCCTTTGTGGTTGGCCATCAGACCAAGCTCTTCAGATGGGTCGTGGATAAACTTTGGATAGACAACCTCCTTCCATGGAAGTCGTACCACACCATCACATGTACTGACCAGACAGGTATCAAGCCCTCCACCAACTGTGCAAAGATGGGACAAGACAAGCTTATGTCAAGTAGGCATGTTAATTCAGTGTGCATCAAGTAGACGAGGCCTCGCTTATAAATAATAACATGAGTTATGTTAAGTTTGCTACCACTACCTTTCTGTAGTTCTATTGAGAAGATCTTTCCAACTGCTATCACTAATGTAGCTCTCCCTTCTCTTCATGACGCTTATTAAGACTTGCAGTTCTTCAGTCAGTTCACGCTCAATTCAAGTAAATGTATTTGTATTTTTCAGATATTTGATGCATTTATTTATTTTAATCGCCTTGAGCAAGGCAACTGGCATCCAGTGTCTACATATGTGCAAGAAGATAGACATGAGTCCTGTTTCCACCATTGGGTCTGGCTCAGTATATAAATGGGCACATGTTTCTTTTGAATTCCCACAAAAAAAACTGGAATGGGTGCCAGTATATCTGATCTGAACTTTTTTGGGGACCCTTCTGTTGCGGTTCCAATTTTACTGATCTGACAGTAAAGGGTGGAGCTTGGCACACAGACGTTCACTGATTGGTTGAAAGAATCCATCTCCTGTGTGACTCAGCTATAAGAACAAAGTGGGAA
The DNA here is from genome assembly GCA_029874935.1 of Atherina boyeri. Lineage (NCBI taxonomy): Eukaryota > Metazoa > Chordata > Actinopteri > Atheriniformes > Atherinidae > Atherina > Atherina boyeri. The sequence goes on from JAPMNP010636182.1 coordinate 7,264, forward strand.
CAGCGTCATGTTTTAACATGCTGCGGATTTTTGTTTTTTTTATTTTCTATTTCATCAGGGATCTCGATTACCTTGTACCATAGTAACCAGCTAGTCTTCCTAGCTGGCCAACAACCAAGAGGAAATAATATAAACTGCTGGATGTCTGTGATTCTTATACTTTGTTTCTGTGTCATGTTATTCTTCATTATAATTCAAGGAGGGTGTCTCACTGCTATGATATTATGCTAACACATCTATCTCTATCTTACTAAAGGCCGGTTTATACTTGAGCGTAGGGGCCGTAGTCAGGCAGCATCTGGCCAGTGTAGCTGACGCAGAAGGGGTGTGTGTTTATACTCGAGCGTAGGGTCAAAGCGTTGTGCTGTAGTTTCTTTTCCAAATCTGCAGTTGGTGATAGGACTGGTAACAGCCGGTAAACATAGACATATATACTTATATAATATATTTATACCGGTAAACTACACAGAGCAGAGTTTCTTTCGATTGTTTCGGCATGTATTCCCACTTTTTTTTTCCATATTTCCCCCATGTATTCCCACTCTGACCAATCAGAGGGGAGCCCTTCCGCATCACTGCGTTTGCGTAGCCGGGATGCACTTCTGTTCTGAAGATGTGCGTGTCAAACCTCTGAAGACCTATGCAAAGGCTACAGTGGTTACAATCTACATGACGGAGACGACGCAAAAGTATAAACCGGCCTTTATACCCCGCCTACCAGGTGAGGGTACATTTGGCTATGGAAACACAACAAAGATGGTGGTATCCCCCAAACTTGGCAGCTTATATAAAAACTATCAAGGAAAACTTCTTTTGACACTGCATAAAAAATTCAGATAAAAAACTGATCAGAAACACACATATTTACATCTCCCATGTTTCATCATGCCTTTGAAAGAACAAAAAAAATCAACAAAAGTAAAGACGATTTTCTCCTTACCTTCTCTCTTGTGACCCCTTTCTTTGTTGACACTATGTAGCCACTCAGAGGTGAACACAAGAGGATGCTGTGACTCTGGCACCAAGATTTCCTGAACCGTGCGACCCCCAGGGGCCAAACATTTCAGGGCCAGTCTGGGACACCGTGTAGAGAAGGGCACCACCTGCAGGTAGAAGTCATTACTTCGCAGGAGCCTCCAGTCCAAGGTGGAGAGCTGGACTACCACCTTCTCGCCCAGACAGAGAGGCCAGCCAGAGTGAAGGAACAAGCAACCCAGATACTGAGACTGAAGCAAGAACAAAAGGACAAAATTAGTGTTAAATGCATAAATGTATAAACATTAATACTTCATTCACATTATGTTATTTTTTAGGGAGACAAATTAACTTTCTTCTTCAGATTGTTTAGCTCACAAACTGACCTTTAGAGTTCTAACCTTTAAGGTATCCTTTTGCCAAAAGTAATTCTCGTTGATGTACAACTGCGCTCCCCCATTCACAAATTACAGCTCGCATAAGCTTGTCTGCCCGGTTGTGTTTACTCCAATGGATTGAATTTCTAGAACACGAGTCAACACTTTTTTTACTGGCTTAACTGGCCTCAAGCCCATGCCACATACAATTGTCTGACATGTGACTCACACAGTGTTTTCCAAATTGTAAAACCACTTCTATAGACTGACACAATGAGAAGGCTCTAGAGAGTGATGATTCACACAGGAACTTGCAGATGACCAGCTCTTCACAACAGCTGGTCACTGCCTAAACAGACCACTGCTTCATAAGAGAAAAACTCATCACATGGATTTATAATAGTAAAAAAATCCATCTAAATCAAACACAATATCAGTAGTAAAGAATGATACCTCACAAAAAGTATTTACCTTTGAACTTTTAGGAATTTTGTCAGCGGAATGAAAGACTCCTGCGGTATCCTGTCCACCGTTAATCAAATGATCTATTAAGGTTATACACCATTCCCATCATAATGAAGGCAGTGTCAGGTCTAAATCCGCTCTCTCGATATCTGAAGTGTAAAACTTATCCGGAACCTCTTTCTACTGTTCCCAGTCATGTCTAATGGACTGACACGGGGCTGCTCCCTCCCCTCTCTCTGCCCTCCAGACTCATGAGACTGTGATCAAATTAAATTCCTTACTCAACCTCTCTTCCATCTTCCCTTTTCCACCTCTCTGCCCTTTATTCAATTTCTACCCCTTAAGCCTCACTTCTGTCTTTTTTGTGCCTGTACTAAAGCGGCAAAGCGGGAAGGAAGTAAATAATATATGTCAGGGTGGATATTAGCATTAAAAAAGCATGCGTGACTTTTCCTCTTGAGTTTTGAGCCTGAATTCTGTAACTCTGTGTTCTAAGGTCCTCTTCCCTCCTCCCACTTCTTCCTCAATGTAAGCCAGTGTTTGTGCCCTCTACCCCACCTCCCTCTTCTTAAAAAAAAAAAGAAACCTCAATCAGTCTACTATAGTCTCCAACTTCCAGCATCAACTCTTTTTTTTTCCAGACATGTGCGTGCACCATAGTACTAAAGCGCAGTGAATGAAAGCCATGTCCATTCTCTCCATTCTTTCTTCCCACCACTGCTCTGTAACTCACTCTTTATCTCACAGCAGTAACACACATATGGAATGAGTTATTGTCATGACTCACAGTCTAACTCCTGTCCCAGGCAGCTCCACTAAGCGACAATGAAAACATAGTTTGCTCACAATCCCTGCGCATGTGTATATGTGTGGAAGTCTAGGGAAAACTGGAGGGAGACATATGAGAAAGTTCTTGCTTCCGAGCTTGAGCGAAACAGCATGCGCCGTTTGTCTTTTTTAGTATCTCATAAAGTAAAATGAAAGGGACGCTGCTCAGTTTAAACATCAGAGATTTGACTTAAATATACGTTGCATCTCTTTGAAACCTTTTTGTTTGTCTAGATTTATGTGTGTGAGTATGAAAGAAAGATGCAAGAATACATAATGCAGCCTGGACCACACTGTGAACCACAGCCTTTTGTGTGTGGAAGTCTGAAAATTATAAACAGAACTCATCTTTTTCTATTTAATGGAGCTTTTTTTGTCTGTGGTCAAAATTACAATTTAACAGCCATGCAGTTCAAACATGTCTTAAATTAGGAACGCTTCAAATATCCCCCTTGCACTGGAGTCTTCATGTCACCTTGTACTGATAAATGGGACTGAATACTTGGGTGGCATGAGTAAGAACTTGAGACTAACTCTCACTTGACTGCTATGAGGTTTGATTTTCTTCAGGTCTTGAAGATATCTGACGTGAGAAAGACTTGGGAACTGACTTGCACTTTACTTTAATTGACCAAAACTTACCAAGAATTAAACTAGATCGCCTGGGTGTATGAATGGATGGATCAAGAGACTAAAGGGGCCTTTGGCTATTAACATATAAGGGGTCTTATACACTAAACCGACATGTTGTTTGACACTTGTGTTGACAGCAACTGCCAATCAGGATGTACAACTTACATCTGTGCAAGAACACATAACTTGCCAATACAGACACAGTGGTAGTCAAAGCAGATGCCCTCCCTTTCTGACCCTGGTCCAGCTGGAGGATTTTCTTTCTGTTAAAAGGGACTTTTCCCTCTTTACTGCCAGCAGCTGCCCTGTGCATGTTCAGGATGAGGCACTTAATGTAAGATAAGATTTGATGCAAACCATTGATTTTCTTGGCCAGGATCTTTAATTAGTTTTACATTAAATGTGTTATAGAAGATGTTTCTTTTAATAATTTTTGCAATATTCCATGAAATTGGGTTCACTGCCCCATAAGCTATGATTTATTAAAAGCTTTAAAATATTAATATCATTATACATCAGCTGTGAAAGTAATGGGACTTAAAAATCAACAACCAATCATTTCTGCTCTCATCGCATGTTTTATTTGTCTATTTGCCCGTCAATCACTCAATATCGTTTGCTAATAGCTAACGTTGTCTTAAAGGCGTGGCCAGGGAGGGAGCTGTGACTCAAGTAGGCTGGTCTTGTGCATGTGCTTTATCCAAAAACTCACTAACGGTCTCTGCTTTCTGAATTGTCACGAACATCTTCTATACCACCTTTAACACAGTTATCATGAATTGGACTGTTGTAGACTATATAATGAATTTCATTTAAGTTACAGTTGGTCAGTGTGCACCATTGCCTCATGGCAAGAAGGTTCCTGGTTCTTGCCTCGGCTGGGGTTTGAGCCTGTATATGGCTGGGGACTCTGGCTTCCTCCCACTGTCCAAAGACATGCATGTTAGGTTAATTGGCATTTCTAAATAGGAGTAACTGACAGCATGAATGGTGAATCTCTCTGTGATGGACAGTTGACCTGCCCAGGATGTTCTCTACCTTTCACCCAGTAGCTGCTGGGATAGGCTTCAGTCCTTCCTGCAACCATGCATTGCAATAAGCGGGTATAGCAAATAGAATGATGGACGTAATTAGAATTGGATGTGAGTGAACTGAATTATAATCAAATTGAATTGGACTGTATTCAGGTTGCTTTGAGATGAATTTGTAGTGAACTAGCATCATACAAATATAACTGCACTGAACTGAATAGCACAGGCACTATGCAATATTATACACAAACAAAGTAGCGTTAGCTTTGGGTTGTTTGGGAAGCTCTCTTGAATCATAATAATCATTTGGTTTTTCATTTTCTTCACTCCACATGGCCATGTTGTTGTTGTGAAAATTTGCACTTATTTTGGAGAAATTGAATCTGTGAGATATAATAGATAGTAATTTGCCTCTCCTTGTCATTACAACCTCCTTTTTGATGCACTAACTCACTCTCTCATTGACAGACCCAACCCCAAATGACCCAACATGTTAAACCCTAAAACTAAATCAGATAAAGTCCAATGATGTCTTACAATAAAGGTGAGACAGATGTTCATAGATGTGCTTGGTGTGCTCCATGGTCGATTGTCAGCTTAGTGTACAGTATACAAGCTGTGAAGTCTCCCATACACCCAGGTGTGAACGAATGGCAATGTGAGATGCTTAATGTCAATTTGAGACATTTGTATGTACCTTTCAAGAAGTTGATAACAGTTTAAACAAAAAGTCGGGAAGAGCCCTAGTAGCCCATTTATACCCCATCCAAGATGTCATTTAAGATTGAGATGTAAATTGAGATTTGCTTTGACAATACTACACACTTTACTCAGGTTTGAACAACTATGAGACACATTTTGAACAATAAATGTCTCCAACCATTCTACCCTTTAGGACTTTACAATAAACCAGACACCGGGTCTTGTCTGAGTTAACTTTGACTTACACAAAAATTATCAAACATTTGAAGAACACAAGGAACAAAAACCTAAGAATCACTTTTCCCTCAGAGGCTGATCGAGTGTATTTTTTGTCTCAGTTGATTTTAAGTTCAGCCTTAAAAGCAGAACATACATTGTGTCTTGGATATGTCCGATTTGACTTCAGACCTTCTACGTATGTCCAAAGACTTAACCCAACTGGCTTGGGTTAGTCATAAAAGTTAAGGCTTGATTTGTCCCGACAGATTAAAAAGTTGACTTTAACTTATCACTCATACGGCCTAAAAGAAAAGAAACCCCATGCCAGTGTACACTCACACCACCAGAGAACCACTTTCACCCAAAGAATCAAGATTTCCCACAGCATACTTCTCGCATGTGACAGCGGATCCTGTTTCTGATTACACAGCTATGTGTGTGTTCACCGGCAGTGTGTTTGCAGTATGGAACTCACACAGGCATGCTGCTGGAGTTTGTGCAGGAGGTGCTTGGCAGGTACGAAGTAGTCTAGGAGGTAGCGAAGACTGTCATGCTGATATGTTGATTCCAGGACCGAGAAGACCTGGAGAGAGTGCAGGATTGGGCAAAAACCTTGAATAAATTGCACAGGCTCCTCATGAAAGGAAAGCAACCTTTAGTACAAGCTTGATGTTTATGCATCTCTGAGTATATACAGTAGACTAAGATGGAGTTTCATTTGCCCATGAGTATAAGTTTCCTTAGACAGCATGTAATCAGCAAGAAAATCACAAGGCTGCCGGATTTCATCTTGCTGAAATGCTATGACTCAGCGGCAGAAATCATGGACTGTGTTTGGTAAAACAAGTAATTTTGAGCCACTGGTTGGAGGAAAAGGTATTGGCCATAATTGACCACATGGCACTAACATTGCCTTTACCATGTTTCTCTCTGCAAAAACTTACAGTAGAAATAAATATGCATTTGTCTGTGATATACCTGGGATAACAGGGGCGGCGCCGTGCTCTCAAAAGGAGGGTAAAGCGATGAGAGGGCCCCCTGCACACAGTCCTCCATTGCCTCCGAACCCTAAGACAGACAAAGATGGAGAGACAGGGTTAATCCATAACCGGACACTGAATCAACTCTAATGTCTGTGTTTGTGTTTAACAGCTGACTTGTCTCACTTTTTGCTGACACCTACACATACAAATATACACACACACTCCACTTTCAACTTCCTGCTTTATGGTCTGGGGAGTGTCAAACATTTCCTCCAAGGGCCTGCAAATGCGAGAGCCCCCAGAACAAAAGCGTGTGTTAACTCCCTAGTATGCACACATGCATGCACAGCTGCAAGCACACACACACATCATAAGACTGGGCAAGCCTGTGAGGTGGAGGGTGACAGAGCAGAGCAACGCAGAGTGTTTATTTTTCTACACAGCCTGTTGGCATGGCAACCTGTAACTTTTCTCTCTCCCTTCTCATTTCCCCTCAGACCTTCCATCAGGCTTCTTTCCTTGTTTTTCTCAGTTTTATCCTCATCACTGGCCCCNCCTCATACCCCTTTTTTTTCATCTCCAATGTTTTACTTCCATCCAACTCTCTGGATGTCATCTGACAACAATTACATCTGGATTCCTCCGCACATTGTGCTGAATAACTACAACAACCAAGGGGATAGACTGGGAACGATCAGTATAAAAAAGACTCATGGATAACCAAGTGTATGGAAAAAGTAGTGAGCGGCTAGCTGAGAGAGCCAGGAATGAATGAGCTGGAGGTGGTGTAGGGCCTTTTATGATGGAAGAACCGGGTTCAACGGTATTAGGAGTTATTTTTTGGATTTGTTTTTGCATACAGAGGGGAGTTGGGGTTAGCCACAAAGGAGGACAGCATAAGCATTGCAAATAGGAAAGTATTGCAAACAAGCGGTATTTTTTATGTGGCTAACTTCTTCCACAACTTTTACCAGAAAAGAACAGTCCTGACAAGATGTCAGAACTTCTTTAGGGTTGTTTTTTGACAGAATTCTTTGAGAAAAGTAAAGAAACAGAAAAGGCATTGGTTACTTAAAGCATCCCCCTGAAAATCACAGAAGAGGCAGTAAAAGTCTAGTTTGAGACTTGCCCTGTTGAGGTTACACACAACAGATAAAATGCTCTGTTTCCTACCAGCCATATTGACTGTAAAGCAAATGGTCCCGAGAGTGGACTAACATTGCAGTCATTTCTCCGAAGTATATACGAATTTTGACAGGACCAAATGATGTGACTGGGATTGCTGGAACAAAGGTGAACAGCAGAGCTTAGAAATACTCTAAAGTCAGGTTATTTACTTGGTTTTCAGAGAACAAACAACCTATCCACAATACCATTTTAGAAAAAAGGTTGTTTTATTAAAAAAAAAACTCGTGATAGTGTTTTTAAAGATGTATAACCCTGTGTGCAAGATAAAGCACACTGGTGCGTAGACTATAGTCAATTAAAGTCTGCCAGAGAACATATTGTAAACAGTGTAGAAGTAGTAAAAGAGGTTTACACAGCCTTCTTGCTCACTGACAGAGCACACTGCGTGGAATAAAATCACAGTGGGGGGTTCAGAGGATTGCAAGGCAAGCCAGCAGGAACTTCCTCTTAGACTCAAGCCTTTTAAAGCATCCAACTCAACGCTTAATCAAATAAAAAAAACATGACAGTGGACTATGATGTTTTTTCAGTACCCTCTTAGTGTCTTTTCTCCAAAACACATTTGCTAATATATCACCGGACCGGCTACGCTGTGTCTTTGCAAAGCTTCTGTAGTTATAATACTGTCTGAAAAGACTGCCAACATGGCTTCATCTGGCTAACAAAGCCTCTTAGGGTCAAGTATGTTACTTGCGCTGGATTATCCAGACAGACAGCTGTGTCCAGTGTAATCACTGATAAAGATTTATTATATACAATTATGTAAGAATGAAAGAATGCCCTCCCTCAATAAGCTTTTATGTTACAGGATATCATGCAAAAATCATCTGGTTCTCACCAAGATGTCAGATTAAATAATTACTAACTGAACAACAACATGGCATGTACAGTAACATCATGCCATTTGTCTAAAAAAGACAAGCCATAATGTAGAAGCGCTTGAGTCGAAAAATAAAAGTAGCTTTAGCTTTAGTAGCTTGTAGACCCACCTTTAGTAATTACTTGAAGTAATCATCTTTGACGTCAACAGTTTCGTATACTGTACCACTGTGAAGGAAGTTTGGGCCACTATAATTTATAATGTTGCTTTATTTTGCTAAGGTTGACGGACAGCCATTTAAAGACAGCTTTCTTAAGGTCCAATCACAATATTTCAGTGAAACCGAAGGCTGGACTTTGACGTGGTCATTAAAACAAGTTAATTTTTTTTCTATGTTATTCATTCTGTTTGAGATTTGCTGCTGTGTTATGGTCACTGTCCTGTTGTATGACTAAATTTCAGCCAAACTTTAGCTTTCAGCTGCATGGCTTCGCATTAGACTCTACTTTGGTATACAGTACAGAGGAGTTCATGATTGACTGAATGACTGCAAGGTGTCTGGGTCCTGTGGCATCAAACAAACTGAAATCATCAGTCATACAGCGATTATTTTGACGGTTGATATGATTTGTGCTAAAATCCTACTTGGTGATGCTCTCACGGAAGTCTTGTGGTTTGTTCAGATGAAGTTTTGCAATTCTAAGTAAAGCTTTCATATTCTTTTTAGAGAGGATAAGCTTCCTCTTGTAAACCCTACACTCCAGTCATGTTAGAACTGGCAGAATAGTTGCCCTCACTGTAGCTTATTTTGTGAGCTAGCTAGCCTGCAACAATATTTAGCTTGGATGTGTCATGTTCAATTGTATTCCACCAGCAACTTTGCCTTCGTTTTTTTCCTCAACACACCAAATCTCTTTGTGTTCACATGCCCGTGCACACAACATTTTACAGGATGCACCAGTGTTTACACTCAAAGAATGGAATTTCTTTCGAGAAGCACAACCATTCATATACACTGGAAGTGACAGTTAATGAGAGCGGTGAAAAGAGTGATGCTTTTTATCTAACAAGCTGAACTGTAAAACCATTGCAAAACACAAATGGTGCTTATTTTCCAGTTAAAGTCTTTTGCAACACAATAATAACAAATTAGATCAGGTTTTCTCAGAATTAACTCAATGCATACAGTTCTAGTACTTCTAATGAAATTGATAAATATTTTTATAATT
>JAPMNP010636184.1:0-17091 GCA_029874935.1 Atherina boyeri
TTTTTTTCCTGATTCAGTCCGAGCTCGAGGAACAGTAAAGTGCAAAATATCATTTGACCTTAAGGCATAACGGCTTATAGTTCTCTGAAGGAACATGCATAAATATATGGGAGCCAGGCCAAGAAGAGCCTTAAAAACTAGCGTCATCCAATGTGTATGGCGTCTTACATTGAGGGAAGGCATGCCAGCTTTTACATATAATTCACAGTGGTGGGTGAGGTAACTACAACCAGTATAAACCTCAGCGCACAGTGATAGACCGGAGTTAAGGATTTGAGGCAGCTGGATGAAGCTGCCATATACACCACATCACCATAATCAAGGACAGACATGAAGGTTGCTGATATCAATATAATAGATTATATGGCAATACATCCTCCTAGCTAGACAATTCCTGTTTTTAGACAAGACCTTGCATATTTCAGCAACAGCATATGTTGGAAGAAGAGTTGGTTGGTAGACAGATCTTTCTGCAGCCCAGACCTTTCATTACTCCACAGTTTGGCACATCATAAAATGCAACACGAAAAAGAAGACCCAGGGCTGTGGAACAGTCCTGAGGGGTTTTATGATTCATCATTCCAATACAAGAGAATAAACTTTCTCTAACCTTGAGTTTTCCTTGAGTCGACAAAATGGCTACAAGTTAATATGCTTTTCATACATGCATGTTCAACTTTTTGGGTGGACTTTTCTGTTGTTTTTAAAATCCAATAGTACAGATTGAGCCAATAAGATAGTCTCAAGAGACATTTCCAGCAAGTTTATTATTCGTGTGGAGCCTTTAGTTTGTTTTTTTTTGTTTTTTTTTACCACTGTCTATAGAGCTTAAGTTTGGATAGTCGAGTAGTTTTATATGTAGGCTTGGAATGCTAATTATGTACCCAAACCATAATACTGCAGAATCAGGGATTAATTGATTTTGGTTTCAATGCCTCTGAAGTTCTTTGTACACTGCAGAAAAAAAATCATAGCTGCATCTTCTCTTCCCTCTGAAGTGCTTGACAAACTCAACTGATCAAGAATCTTTTTAGTGATCTTTTGTGCAGGGCTCAGTAAAGTTCACAAACTAGTGCTAGATTGGAAAATATGTTAGCACAGACTGAACAGGCGAACCTTGACCATGCATAAAAGCGAGCTAGTTTAGTTATCACACAGCGTCTTACCAACCACCAACCATGTGTTTGTGTGGGCAGATGAGTGGGTGGAGGCCAAATGTTAATAAATAAGCAGTATGGACAGTAGTTACTGTAAAGATCACAAGTCAGGGTAGTTATGGTATTTGTTGTAAGTTTTTAAAAAGGACCATATGTGAGAAACGTGAGTAAAAAACTCAGCAAGTTTAATTTTGTTGGGGTTTTTTGTATTTTAGTTTAGTTTTTGATCAACCAAACTAAGAATTCACAAAGTATCATGCTACTGCCTGACTTGTATGTTGAAAAACAGAAATGCATACATTTTTATGCATTCATCTCTCCGTGTATGCGTGTCTAATAAATATATTCATGTGTGTGCACAATATTTATGCGTGCCTACTGTATGTGTGTGTCTGGCCTGCACTGGGAGGATTACTGTAGATTTACAAGGCCTGGTAACAATGAGCAGACCCACCCCTGGGACCCATACTCAATCACTATCACAATGAAATGCTGCTAATTCCTATTTAAAGCTGCCGCACAGGCACTGCCCTTCCTACTCTCCGGGCAGAGGGAGAGGAGGAAGCTCTGAGGCATAGGGAGGAGGAATCCATGTTTTGTTAGTCAGAATAATTTCTGTTAATTCTTGCTGCTGATTTCATCCTCATAAACCAGTCCTTTCTTTTTCATTTATAGATTTTTGTGAGCCGACTTCATGAGACTAATGCATGTGCCACTGGAACGCAGTGCATGTTAGCATCCGTGTCGTTTGTCTTAGAAGTGCCCACCCAAAAGCTCTACCCTCTCCAGGACCTTATTGGCTTTGCACTGAATAATTCAGAAGTTTCCGACATAAAGGAGATTGCTTTAATTCCTGGCCGGCAGGTTAATGTTGGGCGTCTGTTGTTCTATTAAATGCATGCAGTAATTCATAATGTCAGTGCGGTCGATGCACGCAGCCAAAGAGGGCATGATTTTGTGTTATTAGAGTGTTGCATCAAGGGCAAAACTGTTTTGTCTGTGAACTTATTTCTACTGTACTGTATTCCTGCCTACACTCACTGCTACTGCTTCCCTTCCTGTCTCTTGCACAAGACCATACTTTTTGAGAAATGCTTTAATTGGGCTCCAAATCAGGGACAGAATTCTCCCTCTGCATGAATATTTTAGAGAAACGCATTGGACAGTTCTGCCAAATCTTGTATCCCTCTCTGTCTTTTTTCTATATCTTTTATTTCTTTTCTCTCCTTCAATTGCTGCCATGCATGCATACTGGTGCACCTGGACTAAACACAAGCTGCTCAGGTTTCCCAGGAGCTGTAATATTGCATCCCTCCCCCTTTGGCCATTACAGGGGGATGATTTATTGACACCAAGTCAGTTGATAAATCCATTGTACTTGTGCAATGGAGAAAAGCTTGCATGCAGAAGCTGGCAAGCAGAAACATATGCACACATACAGTGACTTTTAACTGGGACGCTATCGGAAATGGGGTAATGATTTCTGCATTATTAATGAACCAGCTTCATACTCATCTTAATTGAAAAGTTCTTTTATCTTCAGTACACGCTCATTTATCCTCTCCTTTAAAACAAGTGATGAGACCCAAACTGTAGATAGCCTGTGATACACTTCTTTTGCAATTATTTTTGTGCTTTTTCAGCTCGCAGTGCAGCTTCTTTATTGATTAAGATTTTTCATTTTTGGTATTATTTTATTCATTGATTTATTTATTGCTGGTTTTGTAACTTGTCATGATGTATTTGTTGTTTGGTCTCTCTACTCACATACAGCATCCTATATACATTTGCAATTTTGCTGAAATTAGGTAAAAAAAAAATGTGTTTTTTGTTGTTTTTTTGTTGTTTTTTTGTTATCCATAAAGGATGGCAATGATAGCAATGAGAGAAGATAAGAGGTAGATTTATGTAAGGGTTTGTTTTCAGGGCTGAGCAAAAGGGGATAAACAAACCATCGACCGAAGGCCGATCAATGATGGGTGTAAGCTGCATGGTGTCATCCCAAGGAACCAGGGGAAGGAAACTCATGGTAGAGGTCAGGTTTCACTGATGCTTCATAGCTTTATCACAAAGATGGATGGATTGGAAAGAGTAAGAGGACAAAGAGGAGATGCGATAAAACAGAAGCAAACATTTAGGGGCATACGCCAAGAGAGCATTAGTTACACTTCAGCAGAATGAATGATATCAATTACATGTTCATGCAATCAGTCAATAACTATCCTCAGATGGTCATGAATGATGATGGATAGACCTTGCTTGCACATTGTACCGGTCTTTGATGGCACTCCTCTGTCTCATTCTCTTCTGTCATGAGAAAGGTGCCTGGATCGAGGCTTAGGGCAGAGTGTCATGAACTCCCGTGGCTCTGAGCGCTGATCCCTCACTGGAGACATCTCTTTGATGGTTGGATGGATGGATGAATGTATTGTTTAGTCGGTGACCCTCTCTCACTGTCAGTTTGACTGTTATCACCATGATTTTAGGTCACATTACATATTCAATTATGGCCATGATGTTCTTTCTTTTTGGCGTGTTTTAGGAAGATGATTTCTTTCCATTCGTGTTTTACACATTGTATGACATGGTATGTAATTTCCACCAAATTAGAATTAAAACATCTTCTTTCTGCAAACATATGGCTGAAGGAAAAGAATCATAAATGAGTTATGTTGAGATATTCATGTATGCACTATTACTGAGATACTTAAGGTGTCAGATGAATAAATCATCCCAGTATTTAATGAGACATGGTAAATTATGAAAAATGCATTATGATGACCAGAATATATACATGTTTATCGACATCTAACTTGACAGCCAAGTGAGGCAAGTACAGTAACCATGAAGATTATGCTTTTTGTTCTGCCTAAAAGTGGCACATGCATTCCGGTCATGGAAATCCAGCACCATGGATAGTTCCAAGAAAACATTCACAGAAAAGCACAAATCTGAGTTATAGGGCTTATCTGCAGTTATTGGTATAGTTAAAATGTCTCAGCCATTGGCTATGTCTACTTAGGACCCCATTTCTTTGTATCTTTGTGTCATTTTATGTCTTTTCTACCCAACCCCAAGGCTGTACGCTTTCCAGAAATGAAGTCCCTTGGAAAGATTCATTCCCACACCCTGAGGATACACAATCGAATAGCCCATGAAACATCTGTTGAGAAAACTTGTTTTAAGAAATTTTTAGTAGGATGGAATGGTATTTTGTTTTGTTTTTTTGGTCAGCAGTTTGTTTTCAGTGCCACTTGTGCTGCTCCCTGTGAACAGCACAATTCAACTCTTGCTTTTAGATGATATTGTTCTGACCAAAAAGAAGTAAAAGCTGCAGGACTGTCATGAGAAAAGGAAAGCAAGTATTGACATTACTGTTAACTCATGCATGTAACCAAGCAACACACTTCAGTGGTGGCTGGTTAAACTTGTCATTAGCTAACAATGCTGGTAACAACCATAAATGGGTTGGACTGCAGTGAAATCAACCTCTGTTTCTTTCATTTTAGTGACTTAAAGGTTGTACAGACGATTTCCGTGGCATCACAGAAAGCAGAGACCGTTGGCAAGTTTTTGAATAAAGCACATGCACAATACCAGCCTACTTCATTCACAGCTCCCTCCCTGGCCACGCCTTTACGACAACGTTAGCAACCGTCGTTAAGGCCTCTGTGCAGGGACCTGCTGTCCCTGTCTTCTCTTTTCAGCTTCCTTAAAAAGTGTTATCCGTTTACGGCTTGCTGTCTGTGGCTCGGGCTTCTTGTCTGCCATCATCACAGTTTGTGAGGAGGAAGAGTTTTGCACTGTTTAGGCTGCACTGGTGATCAGCTGTTGCCCTGGGCGATTAAAACAGCCCTGCTCGTGTACTGACAGGCTGCATAAATTACGTACGTTACAAACGTAAGTCACTTGCAAAAATAAGAGAGGTTGATTAACGTGCCAACGACCAATATTGAACGGCTAGTGGTCGTTTTCTATTGGCTACTGTTTTTTGGGCCCTACCACGTCCACACTTTATATTTCCTTTCACTTTTTTTTTGTTTTTCATAATGACGGGACTGCTACATATCTCTCCTGTAGGTTTTAACCAAGATTGAAATTTAGTTAAAAATGAGAAATCCTCTGTACCACCTTTAACACTGAACCCAGACTAAATAGAAATTATTCAATAAATTCACAAAATGTATTCCCATTTTAAAGTTTTTTTTTTCTTTTTATTTGTAAGTTATCTTGCTTGATGGATGGATTTGCTGCTCTGTCTACCTTTTTAACATCTTGTCAGAGGTGTAAAATTACGCTGGCTTGTTTGACACACTCATATGTGGTTTCCCTCAACAATTTTTTAAGCCCCTCTCTAAAAAAGACTTTCCTTTAGCATAAAATGCAAATGTAGGGATGGTTATTTGTTCACTGACTGACAAACATGACTATATAACTGCTGTCCAATCCTGTGGGTTTCTAGCCTAGGGTTACTATTTACCTGCTTCAGACACCAGTAAAAAGTAAATTTAATAGTCAGCGCTGAAGGTTGTAAGGTGAGATGCATCACTTAGCTTCCAGGTCGAATGAATAGTCTGCTTTTTATATCCAACTATTGGTTTATTACTGCTGTAAATATCAGTCCTGATTAATCAATGACTAAATCAACTGCAAGTTGTATCTTATAATGAAATTTAAATCAATCTTGATTCTTGATTCTTTAACTTAACCAGATCTCATCCACATCCGTGTTACAGCAGAAATAGAAATATTTCTCTTATTATAGAGGCGGTAGATCTTCTGAGCTTATATGGGTTGTTCAGAAGATCCTGTATTCATAAAGTGTTTTGTTAGGACTAACTTTATGAGGGTGCTCATATTCTTTCTCTAATACCGAATTCCCACTGTATTTAAGTGTTTGTGGCTGCTACTTTTGCTTTGGGCCCAAGGGTGTGGAAAGCCATGTGCTTTTCCCAATACACATGTCACCAGCTGTTGCTTTTCATGAGACAGCCAAGAAAATTCTCCACGAGGGCTTTCTGTCTAGCTTTTGCCATCTTAAGAAATAAGCAGGCCTTTAGAGAATGACTTTTGAAGGATGTGAATTTCACAAATATCTGAAGCAGAACAACAGATATTAATGAAAATGACAAAAATCCAGACAATTCTAAAACTCAGGTTTTTGGACTACCTGATTCTTGAGAGCATAGTTGTGTGTGCAAGTGAGTGTAATTCAATGCCCTTGTCTTGCTTCAGTTTTCCTTCTCGTCGTTATTTTTGTGTCTCAGGCCACAAGAGGGAAGTGGGAGAAGAGCATGGGTGATAATGACTTGTCAAATTAGAAGCAATGGAACCTGCAGCGAGTGTAAACACAATTCGGAATGTTCAAATGACATTTTCCAAGCTGTATTTCTACTGGGGGAGATTAGCAGAGTGACAGCTCAGCCTGAGTCTCATAGATCATGGCTGTACAACGGAAAGCACTGGCGCACAAATACACATACACTCAGAAAGGATGGATTTTTGGTTGTTTAATACAAAACCACAGACTAACACATGCATAGACAAAGATTTCCACAAAGAAAATTGCACGTGTGCATAGACTCTTTGCAACATGCTTTAATATGGAATGCCTCTTCTCCTAAGCTCCTCCTCCCTAGTCATGGTCCAAATGCCATGCTTTAAGCCCGTCAGCCTGCATGGATTCATGTCAATGTAGCCTGCCCACACCCTGTCAACATGATGGATGGTGTTCACGCACAGTCTCAACTTTATAACTTATGGGGACCTTATTTGCATGTGTTCTCATTGCCAGTAAAACTGTACATGATGTAGGAGAGCCACAGACTTTTTAGTAGTAAAGTTATTAGGGGATCTTGTTTCTTAGTGTTCTATTTAACGCATGGTCGTCCTTCCCTCTACAAAAAAATACAAAAAAAACAGGAATGGTGCTGTTCATTTCGCAACTTTGCCTATGCAATAAAGAGCCATTTACAAGGAACAATATCCAGGCCTTCCACATCTCCCTCTATCCTGCCCCCAGTATTGGAGAGATACTATTGAGAGTCCCGAGCACATCAATTTGGGCCTCAAATGACTTTCTCCAGCTGGCCAAATCCTGACAAGCTTTCTGTTCTCCTTAAAAAGAGCCCTTTTATTATCAAGAGAAAGGAAGAAAGGATGAGCAAGGGAGAGAGAGAGGGAAGTCAAAAAGCTAATGTCTCAGTGACACCCTTTCGCACACAACAGGGGAAATTTCTGTTCTATAACGGGTTCTGGTTAATTTGAAGTCAATTGGAGAGTTATTAAAAGGATCTGAATGAGCAGTGCTGAACTTGGTCAAGGGCAACAAACCCACCCTGGTTTCTGTATTCAACAATAGATACAGTTCTGTCACCTTCAAGCAATCTTGAAAGTTTTTATGATTTGTTCATAAGTCACTTCTAATACTGCACTGCGTAGTTGTTATTATTCTAGCCTATAATACTTTTGTAGTTAGTTAGCCAAAAATACATTGCCTGTTTTCTTTCAGGAAACTTGCTTAGTTTCTGTGGGGTAAATCTCACTTTTGAGGATTTGCTTCACTTTAAGTATTATTTTTGGTTTATCTCTCAAAGCTTCATGTTGCCTTTGAAATTACTCTGCCAATATGTATGCAAATGTTGCCATCCACCAACAGAAATTAGATTTACTGCATTTCCCATATTGCTGTGATATCCTTTCTGTGGTCCTCAGGTGCAGGTTCAGTAGTTTAATGTAGCACTGTTTTGCATTACAGCACAATTTACAGTTGCAAGTACTACAAATAACATCAGGAAGACAAAATAACAAAGCAAGCTGCAACAAAATGGAAGATCCGATTTCCTTCTTGTACCCTAATATAGGGTATATGAATTACAATTGTTTACACACACACAAGCAGAGAGATGGCAATCATTTATATTTTTAGTCTGAATTAATGGAGGATAATGGCTTCAGTTTAGAGTGGATGTCTGATGGTCAGTTTTTTTTTACTTCATTATTACTTTTACTCATTTTTGTAATAACTTGCACTTTATTTTCAGCAAATGCAGTTAAAATACATTGCAGTTGCAAAAAAACAACCACAAAAACGCAATCGCATTAAAAAGGGGAGGGAAGTACTTAAATAGGCTACTGTTGCAGTACAACTAAAATCACAACAGCCATAATAACGAGCATTATCTTACATTTACACAGTTTCTAAACATTGAGGTATTGGCAACTATATCTCATATTTTCTTTTTCATGAGTGTTTTTTATAATTATGTAAGCCTTATAAAAATAAAATTGAAATAAAAAACAGAAGACTACACAAGAGACATAGTTTTTTTAAATGTAAATATCTAAATGAATTGAAATAGTGTCAAAGTATCATCTGAAAAAAGGAAAAATAAATAAATATATATATTATTAGTAGCCTAATATATATATATCACTCACTGAGTAAAAAAAAAAATAGGGCTGGTTGCTAGGAAACAGTGGGAAGACGGAAGTAGTCAGACTAGCTCCACGACTCCTGAGTTGTATGTGATGATTTTTCACAAAGTTAGTGGTCCCTAGCAGTGCAGTGGAAGACGAGTTGAAAAAGTCAAGCGAAGTGTAAGAACTTTGGCGGAAAATATGTCAGCCATGGAGGGAAGACGGACATCCTTGCTGATGCTAACTGCAGGTATATTAGCTAAGCTTTCAGCAGAAATGTATAGCTTATCTAAGCTTCTGTTAAGCCATGTGAAGGGGGTTGTAAACAGCATACTGTATATGCAAAGACAGGTTGAGGTCTATTTTGAGCAATAGCCTCGTTATTAAGCATCTATGTAAGGTTATCTTACATGCTAACAATATGCTAAGTGTTACATTTCTTTATGATAATTAGACACTATGAGCTATTATGTGGAACTTTTTGCCTAACTACAAAGTGCAAGACTGTTTTAATATTTAAAGGTCTTACTAGGACAGAGTGAAATAGATGTGATTAACATGCAGTGGCATAATATGATAAATGGAGCCCCAATGTAAAACCATAATATTTGCGGACAGGCAAAAGATATATTTCAGACCATTTCTATCAACAGATTTTCAAAATGAAAAAAAACAAACAAACCAAAAAAACCTGTTTAGTTATTTTTAAGGGACACTTGATACTGTAAGAACAGATTTAGGCTATTACAGAGTGAATAGATTCCAAAACATTAACATCCCTTAACATTTGAAGACATCAATATGCTTGAGTCTGCTACACATCAAATAAAATTACACACCCTATACTACTATATAGGTTGATAAAGAACACTTCATGTTGTTTTAAAACCAGTTTTATTTGAAAGGACATGAACAGCAGTCTTTCTCTTGACCAAAATGATACTGTCAGCAACATATCAAAATGGTACTGTAGCATTTGATATTAGTACCTTACACAAATTCGCAATATTGATAAGCAATGTCGGCCTCGCCTCAGGGTTATATAGGGTAGAACTAATCGTTAGCGAGTTAAGCGGAGTTCATGGGGTAATTTCAACCAGTTTCTATTGTAGGTGACAGAAGTATGGCTAATCATCGTAGCAGTGTTTGTCTTATCAAACCTGGAAAGATCTGAGATCAGATCAAAGTCATCTAGTTCACGTCTCATAATATTCCCTGTGTTGCTATTTGCTACCCCAGCTCATATAGCCAAAAATCAAGCAAGCCAAAAAAACCTTGTCATCTTCATCAGCCTTACTCCATCATTGATGCAGCATGACCTGGGGTGTCTGATTCTGGGGGCTGTTCTGGCTGCTCTGTTTTACTACAGCTGCTGCCCTCATCGCTGCTGTCTGTCTCAGCCATGTCACTTTGAATGCTGTCGTCTGCATTCGTGTTGCTGTCCACACAGTTGTCGGCAGAAGTAGCATCTGACTAATTCACAGAACCACAACAAAAGGACAGACCCACAAGAAAAAAGTTAACATCTGTGACATAGGGAAATGTGAAACTTTTTGGTAGACCATTGCCAATTACATGAAGTGCCGCCTGCCACCCAACTGCTTAACAAAGCTCAATTAAAATTAGACCGGTATGGGGTTCTGTTTGTATGATAACCTGAAGCAACGGATTCACTGTTTCGCAATATTATGATATTGGAGTAAAAGGTCTTAAATTTTGAATTGCTGCTTTTCCATCAAATACAATCCTATTTTTACGACAACTTAATACAATATGATTGTAATTATGATTAAAAATAGAATCAAAGTAAAAGCCCTAATTTCATAGACAATCACTACCTGTCTGATCTGTGATTAAGCAGCTAGTGTTGGCTGGTTAATAAGCCATGTTATCTGCCTCAGCCTATAGAAGACTGTATATTTCACCAGTGCTACAAAACGTTACCTGTATGCATACAAATGTTCATTTAAAGACAAGAGTGCATCACTCTTTTGACAAAGAGTGATGAGATGTGCTCAGTAGCATGTGACATCAGAAGTATTGCTTCCCTTAGTAGGCCCTCTTCACAAGCTCTTGCAGGCTGGATATCCTAACCTTCATCCTTCAAAGCCAACTTTGTTTGTGTTTTTCATTTTCTTTTTTTAAATTCCCAAAAAATAGATAAAAAACAGTTTTTACAATTGGGCTGGATTTTTAAGGGATCTACACACAGCTAAATGACAGCTCAAGCTAATCCCTGCACTTTAATTCTGTTTTAAGATGGTTTATAGACATTTTAATGGTTTTGAAGTCATTACTTTTTAAAACCTGTATACCTTGAAACCAGAAACCAACCCCATACCAATCCATTTTAAACTGAAATGTTTGTTTTCCTCTTTCAATCTTTCATGGTTTATTTGTCCCACTGGTTTGTGCCTCACTGAATAAACTCACTAATAAATCTACCCTTGTCCCATGATGAAATGCTTTTGAAGATTAACAAAATGTACAGTTATAGTCAGAGGTCAATCACATCTTAATGTCCCATTATCACACAACTTTAAGTTTATTTAATACTGTATTATTGTCTGTGGATATTGCAGCTTGTACAATCACATCTTAAGAATAGTCATGATCTTTGTTATTGAAAGTAGACTACAGCTGCCATAATGTGGGGGCATGTAAGAGTAAGTAATGGTTTTAGTCAGTTGTGCTGCAGGGCTGCAGCTCAAGTCTCTTTTTAAACTATATTGGGCATCTTAGTTTCATTGTTTAAGGCTTCTGTAATTTATTCGTCACATCTGCTGCTGCAGCTGCTCACCTTGTTGGCAAACAGACCAAAATTAGTCTTCAGAAATCCTGCAGCTGACTTTCCCTTATTTTTGCATCATTTATATTTCCCTCTAACAGAACATATCTTTACCTGATGTCCTTCTTTATATCAGCCCTTTTTAGTTTTTTATGCAAGGTAATGAAAATGAATTGTTAGTGACTGCAATCAGGAAAAGAGATAATCTGTTTTTACTTGTTAAACAAGTTTGTATAGAAACAAAATGTAAATTATTTGGGACTTCTTAGGACTTCCTCTTTCTTTGGGCAGTCAGCACAACTATCCAAATTGGGCGAGAATAACCAGCACAGTGGGGATATATTCCAAGTTTGGCATTGAAATGTTCCTTGGCAGTTTTGTCATCGCTGAATGGCAGCAGGCCAGACAGACAGAGATGGTGCTTCTATGGTTTGCAGACCATATGTCACATTCCATTAGTTTCACTTGTCAGTCTCTCTATTTTTGTTTCTCTCTGTCCATATTTCCACTTATAATTATATGTGTGCATGATCATTTTTTCACATGCTGGTGTGAATAATCTAAACCTACACTGCATATGCAGTTGTTACAATAACTATATTCCTCAGGATTCATTTTGTTAATGAACACATATTTTTATTCAATCCAAAATGTTACTAAACTTCAAACCTGAATCTGTAACAACAGAAAGGTACATTTAGTCTTACAGTATCCTCACAGATTGTACAAATAATCAGATAAATGTGTTAAAATACATATATACAATAATTTATTTCTTTGTTCTAATATTTAGGAAGTGTAGCAACTAGGGTGCTCAAATTAACAATTGAATAACACTTTTTGAGATAACCCAAATATTATACCCTTACTGTGAATCTCAAAATTAAAAGAACCCCAGAAATGATCAGAAAAGATTAAAAGGTATGGCGGAGGATTTTCCCGACAGAACCTCCCTCTCCACTTTTTGAAAAAGAATGCACGTGCGCAACACTACCTGCCCCTGAGAGAGAGAACGCCTCAGTTATCCTTGTGCACGCTTTGTTTACACGTTGCTATTGGCAATGGGGGAGGAGATTCTGGTATGTGACGATTAGACGGCTGCTCAGATGCAAATTACAAAATAAAAAAGCAAATCTTCCCTGGAAAGTTACAATCTAGACGTAGATAACTTCTTCTAGCAGTAATCTGAGGGCAATTTTTCTTTTGTGACTTTCTGCCATTTTCAAAGTCCAGTGAGAACCGTGGGAATGAATGGATGAAGGCGTAGCGTAGCGCGCGACACAAACACCTGAAAGTGCGCATTTGCGACATAAAAATGTACGACATAAAACTATCATCAGAATGATGATTCACCCGGAAGAAAAAAATCTTTCGCCATACCTTTTAGCCAAGTAAGGAGTGGAATAATGTAGTGGAACATTGTACTGGTCTTATAGAATGCTGACTTCTCTCTTTGCCACGGATATTTACCAGAAAGTTGCAGAAGGTTTGGGACTTGATTTTCACTCCATGTTCCACCTGTAAAGGTCAAACAAGAGCATCCTTAATGATACAGTACAAGCCTACACTAGTACCCCTCCCCTGCCTTGCTGTTGCTTGACTCAAAAAGATGACCTCTGTCCATTAGTGATCCAAGCAGGGGCCCATCCATCTGCTCTATCAAGAGAAACATCTTTCTTCAGCTTTGTTCTTGGTCCAACTTTTCAAATGTATTCAGTGATGGTTGTGATCTAACATTTCTAACCTTGGTCATGTTTCTGAATGATTTACACAATGTAGTCCTAGAAGCCCTGGAATATTCTACCACCTGGACGCTTCATTTTGAATGTTTCTCATTTTTGCTTCAGTTCAAGTTCCAGAGGGTAATTTTTTATACTTTGAATTAATAGAGGTGCATTGTAATACATTGTAAAAAGTCAAAGTAAGAATCTAGGAGAAGTATGAATCTGACATATTCCATTCTATTCAATACAATTCACTTCAGCTGTATTTACAGTGCCAATTGACAACAAAGTCATCTGAAAGTACTTTACAGACACAATCAATTCAAGCCAATTCATTGTGATCCAATTAAAACAAATCCAAAGAAGTGCACTAATTCATACACACTGCGTTCATACAGTTATCTATAAAAATTAAAAATGTATAGCTTTGAATATTCTACTCAATTCAATCTCCCATCCGGAGCATGCACTGGGCTGTGGGCAACAGTGGAAAGTAAAAAAGACTTGCTATTAACAGAAAGGAAAAACCTTCAGCAGAACCCGGCTCAGAGCAGGTGGCATCTGTCTCGACCGGTTGGAGGTGGAGAGGACAGGAACAAAGGGTCAACAAGCATCACAGCTTTTAGCCAGGGAGACCTGCTGAGAGAGAAGAAGAGAAATACAAGTTATTGAATGTATACATACATTTATACTTGGAAAATTAAGAGCAAAAATATTTAAATGAAAGAAAGTGCTGAGTGCATTATGGGAAGTCCCCCTGCATTCTAAGCCTATGGTAGGATTACTAAGGGTAATGCCTAACCCATAAGATTTATCAAAAAGTATGTTTTTAAGCCTATTGAACAATGGAGATTTGTCATGGAGAGCTTTATACGAGTTGATTGCAATCCACAGTCTATGTCATTATGTTGCAACATCCAAATGGGACCACTTATTTACTACTGATTGATTTACTGTTATTCAGGTAAAGGAAAACCATGGGCATGATTGAACCAAACAGGATAATGAAATGAAACCAAATGAAATGAAAATTCTTTATTTATTTCCATTTCATTATTCTGTTTGGTTGTTATTGTTACTGTTTATATTGATACACATTATTCTGTTTAATGCATGCACACCTTAATTCACTCTCATTTATTCTTCCCAACTGTGACAGTGAACAATGGAATTATCTATGTGATAACACACAAACCACTCATGTTCAAGCTCACCCTGATCATCTCATGCTCACAAGGAACCAAAGCTTTATCTTGGGATAACAGGTAACAATAGGTGGTTATCTGAAAAAAATAAAAAGATTTCTCAAGATAAATGATCCTTTCACATGAAAACAATCTTTATGATATCGAGGTAACAGAATTGTTAACTTGTGATCTCAAGATAGCAGCATCAATACAAACAATTGCAGGTATAGCCGCTGTTCTGTTCTGTACAAGAAAAATGAATGAAATAATATTTTTCAGATGAAACATATTGATAGTATTAGCATGGGATTTAGAAGATGATTCGTTTTCAGTTATGTTCCAATCACTTTAGCTGTCATGCAGTCATGATGGAGAGTAAAAGAAAAGGTAGAAGGTAAATGTGTTGAAAGTAGAGTAGTTTCAGTCTAACTCTGTTTAATGGATAAAGAACAAAGGTCGTTCACCATCTTTTGAAAGAAATTATCTGTTGGCTACTGTTCTTCATTTGCATATAAATGAATAATGGTAAACTGTGAAAAAAGAGTGACTTTTGGACAAGGAATTATGGAGTGGCACATGACAAGGAGGATTGAGTTATTCGTCCAAGCTGCTTTTTTTGTTTGTTCATGCATTTAGGAACACCATGAAAAAAGCAGTTATTGGGTTGCTGCTCCCACTGACCTCATCAGTAATAGATAAATAGTAGACCCGTAATGCAGGTGCAAAGTTTCAGATTTCAAGATTATTGAAATCTGAAACATTAATAACTATTTGTGTAGCTTTTGATTCAATACAATTACAAAGTATGGATTTTCTCATGATTTTCCTAATCATAAACAGAAAAGAACTAGTGTGGATATAAGCCCTGTCAAGTCCCAGTAAGCCAGACACTGAAACAGTTAAACATAAACTAAAGCCATAACAAAGCTCAACTGCTGTTATTGTATTTTAAATTCTAGATAAGAAAGGAAAATTATGTAGAATCTTATTTTCTGTACGTTATGTAAATGTTTTTTCTTATGTTTTTTGGAATATTGCATCTAGCATCAGCATTTCAGCTTCAGAAGTTACGGATTGGTAGCAGTCTTTCACTTATTGAACTGAATCAATTGTATAATATATATCAATGTGTAATATATAACATTTTGATTTGATTGTGCTGGTTATGTGCAAATTTTTTTATAAAAAGAGCATTTTGAATAGCGGAATATTGTTTTTTCTTGTAGAAAGATAAACTAAAACTGCCATTGGGCAAAGCTAAATGACTGGATGATTCTGCTAAGTCGGGCACAGCACTGATGAGAGGATTGGCATCACTCTCAACTTTTCATCAGCTGACTTGCTATATCATAATCTTGCAGGTGTACAGAGAAATTATTTTTGGATAAGCAGAATTTTCTCACTAATAGTCTGCTAAAAGCCTGGCAGTATGGCATTCCTTAAGCACAGTAGTTCCCATTTTATGTGCATTATTTTCATATCTTATTTTCATCACTGCATTTGTGAGAGGATTAATTCTCCCAGCAGAATCCTCTCATCCATGTCTAACCACTTACTATAAATAGCCCATTCTTTACATAAATGTCTCTTCCATCCAAATGAGTAAGTTTTAATAAAAGTCAAATTAATATGCATTTCTATCCACAACTGTCATGCAAGTATTAAGATTTAGGATACATTTGGATAAACAATTTGTAGAACTAGTTCTCCAGTTGAATGATATTATACAATTGCATTGGGTTGCTGCCACCGTTTTAAAATACATTTAAGTTTTCATTTATTTTCTATGACTGCCCAATGCACTTTGTCACTGTTTTTATCAACTGTTCCACTCTGGCCAAGCATACAATCTTTTTTGTGGGTTTATTACTAGTACTACTATCAAATAAAACTGTGCATGCATTTCAGTTACGATACATTCTCGACAGAAGAGGGTTAACCTGAATTAAATTTAACACTTTAGTGTGTATACAGGTATACATGGTATACCCAATTATTTTTAGCGTGAATTCGGTGGACCCGCTTTTGAATCCTTCCATTACGTTTATTTCATTCAGAAAATTGCTGCAAGTCAAACTTGTTTGCTATAATAGTGATACCAGTACCGTCCCCTTCTGTAATTCTGACAGACTACTGTATACTCACTTCCTTCCTTGGATTTGTTGCTGCGGTTAAAAGGTATGTCATACTGTACCTTGTGCATCTGGTGGAGTCCTCTGTATGTGGTCATGCAAGGGTTTGCATAAGAATCTCTCTGGAAGATCGTGTGCCCAGGAATGTGTTAGATTCAGGCAGACTAGTCCATGCAAGTACTATAATGTGAACAACCACTGGTCTATGTTATGTCCTTACCTTAAAGGCAGATTAATCTGTCAGTTAGGAAAAGCTAGTGATTGGCAGAGTTAGGTAGGGCATGCTTCAAGTTGCTTACCTGCCCATTTATCTTCCCTAAAATTATAAAGCAACAAA
The DNA here is from genome assembly GCA_029874935.1 of Atherina boyeri. Lineage (NCBI taxonomy): Eukaryota > Metazoa > Chordata > Actinopteri > Atheriniformes > Atherinidae > Atherina > Atherina boyeri. Next base: position 16,745 of record JAPMNP010636184.1, read on the forward strand.
ACCTGGCTTTTAAAATACTTCAAAAATTGAGTTGATAAAGAGAAATTAAACTGAGTTGCCTAAAAGNGTTATGAACTGCAAATATGCCAATGGGACCAATAAAGAATATAAAACTGTTGAAAAAAAACAAGGATATCACAGTAATCTTTAAAGATACAGGGTGGCACATAAGATAAATTACCTGTGGACATGACAGTCATTACCTCTACCGGTACTCAGTGAAATTTTAGACACTTCTTCTTCCATCAATTAAAGATAGGTTTGCTGATCCTGTGGTCATTTTCATGATGGCAATGTGTTTTGCCACAGTGCAAAGACAGTGAGCACATCAAGAAAGACATATCAAC
>JAPMNP010636239.1:0-11828 GCA_029874935.1 Atherina boyeri
ACAGAGTCATTTGAACTATGCCCGTTGGTCACGCCTCTTGTGCAGTAGAAGTTACATGGCAGACTCCCCAGACTAAGTTCAAGATTGAACTTAGTCTAGCAAAAGCTAGACGAACTAAAACAGGCTTCCCATGGATCATTTGTGTTGAGAAGCACAGTTGAGAAGCACAGACAGAGCACAGCATAAACAGCACCCAAAAAACATTTTCTTTTTGGGCTTTCATACGCGAAGGAGTCCAATGTCCTTTTTACGGAACTACCAGAATGAAGGTAGGAATGGACTCTTAACTATGTATGCAAATACCTTAAATAAACCCAAAATATAAGGGAAAAAGCAATTGTGTAAAAAAGCAAAACAACAGAAGCTTCACTGTACTTAAAGTCTGACAGACTCCTGTAAGAACTTTCATACTTCTGCAACTTGTCATGTGGCTCCTTTAAACAGTATACACAACATGGGAAAAGTTCTGGTATATGGAGAATCAGTCAAATTACAGCACACTCAGAGGCACCGCTTGCCAACAGGCAAACCAGGTAAATGCTTGGGACCAACCAACTTTACACCCAGGTAGTAACCAGTCTGTCCTCATGGTGGCTACTTGGGTGTCAGGAGGCTAAAGATAAAAACAGAATACTTGAATATTCATATTAAAGCTATTCAGTTAAGCTAAACAGTAAAGCTGAGAATGTTAAATTATAGCATTCATAATCAATAAATATAATAATGTTCTACTAAAGTGCATCGATGAAAGTTACTGTGTGCAAGTCATGTTTCTATTTTATTTCCAATATCCATAATGTATATGATAAACACAAGCGGTGTATCTTATCTGATCATAGCCTCCATACTTCTGAAAACTACTTATTTATTTTTTGTGCAGATGTAAATGTAATCCTAAAGATCCATAATGCAGGTTTCAGCACATAGTTTGATCTTCCGTATTGGAACTTTGTTAAATCATATGGCCCCTGTTTCATTAAATGAAAATATTAAATAAATACGCAGAAGTCAGTCGCAGAAGGGAAAGAAGTCAAAGAACATTCAAAAGTTACAAATGAAGAATTTTTGGGTGATAATCACTGAATTGCTGAAGGATATCAAATATCAGTCTGCAGTATTTTTGTCTCATTTTTGTCTAGACAGCATTATGACTGATTGGAGGGTTGCCATCGTACCTGTATTGATCAAATCCTTCCACTGGTTGGTTACACATCAGGTGCAAGAGACAAGTTGGCTGTTTTGACTTGATCTATTGTTTGACGAAAAGCTTTGCAACTCCCTGCCTTCTGCAAAAAAGAATAACAAACAAATATCCGCACATAATGAATTCCCTTAACCCTGAAGTAATAGATAACCCTGTTGAGGCATTCTGTTTTGCTATTTGATCTTCTCTTTAGAACATTGGTGTATTTTTGCATCGTACCCGAGGTTTCTACTTATTGTTCAGAATTATAGCTGTTTTTCAAAGTGTGTATAATTTTAGAAAGATAAACAAATATGTCACGGTAATCATTTGATTGTTTCACAGGATGGTCAGAAAATGCTATTTTGCACGGTGCCACCATGCAATTTACAGTAAAGCTTAGCCTTTTCCTATTAACCCGACAATCTCTCAGCGGTTTCGCCTGCCCTTTCTAATCGCTGTCTCCAGGGTAACTAAAGCAGTTACCTTTGCACCTGTTAGGAACTAAGAAGAGAGAGCGGATGATTCACCTGAAGCCAGACTGCAATCACATCTATTCATAGATTAATAACCTCTTTTGGTACCAGAACTGCAGCATTTCAGTGGGAGGGTGCTCTGCAGCATTTCACAGCATTGTATGTTCAAAGCAATCAAGTCAAAAGGATTGCAGCTGCTCAGGATTTTTACTTTTGGTGCCAGATAAGATATTCTGCAGTTTCCATGCACACCTGCACAACTGACACATACAGCATTAAGACTTCAGTATACAGTATGTGTGGTGAGCAGCAGACAGTTCATTGGCTCTTCAGAGGTTGCCATTGGGGTCGCTGAGGGTCGGTGATCTGCAGCCCTATAATCCCAGAGGTGGTGTGACCAGAGCAAGACAGAACCACCCGACTGCAGGGTCAAAGCACCAGGGAGAACGGGGGCTCTCCCTTCTAATGTGACAAATACAATGTGACATGTCAGAGCAAGCTCAAGAACACTGGCTGCTTTAACTCATACGAATGCTGGGTTTTTTCTCAGAATGCTGTTCCTTTCTCAGACAATTGCAACTTTAGACACAAGCACACACCAAAAAACTGAGGCTCTTTATTTTCTAGCACAGATCACAAATAAAATCAAACTGATAAATGCAATTACCCTCTTTTGTAGGAACTCTTAGCCTCTTACAGTATATGCACGGCCATGCCATAAGATTGAAACCACTGGCAGGTGAAGTGAATATCATCGATTTTATACTGTTACATTGGCACCAGTCAAAAACTGGACATTTAAAGTAAGAGAACAGTCATTTTCCAAAACCAATGTCGGAAGAAGTAAAAATGGACAATTATAAGCATCTAAGCATGTTTTTTAAGACCCATCTCGATTGGAAGATCAGAATATGGCAATTACTGTAGTACCAACAAAAGATTTGATGAAAGGTGAGCAGCAAACTTGCAACATGATAATTTGCGCCCAAGACTTCTTGATGTGTGTGGAGAGCAGAGCCTCCAAGGAGCAGCTACATCACTCAAATAGCTTAAATCCTTAATGGTACCCACGGAAAAGTTGTTAGATCATGCACAGCATTTGTAGATTGATGAAACTAAGCAGTCAGTGTGATGCCATGGTCATTTCTCTGCTGGAAAACCTTAGGTTGTAGCATCCACATGTACAGTATGTGGCTGTTACTTTTAACACACACCAGCCACCAAAACATAGCTTTTACACACCCCTTTTATAGCAATGGTATTCCCTGATGGTGGTGAATACCATTGCTCAAAAATCATTTCATTTTTTATTTTCATTTTGTTCAAAAATTATTTCAGGAGCATAACTTTACTCCCTAGATCTCAATCTAGTCAAGCATCAAATGATGCAAAAACTGCTTGACAGCCTGATTGATCTGCTACCAATGGTTTGGTGCCTGAAAATACTGGACACCTTCAGAGTTTTTGCTTTCTTACCTTGTAGAGTTTTGCCTTGGCTGTATACTCATTGTCACTGTTTTCTGTTTGTGGCTGTCATTGGAAGCATCCACTTTTCTCAATACTGTCAAAGTAGCAGCTTCCTTTTATTCTCCCTGACCTCAGTTCCCTTTTCCCCTCCTGTTCACTTTTCCCCTCTACTGTGATGCCCTCCATTCACTCTATGTCATCTCATCTTTGCAACACATCAACTACTATCCAGCATTTAAGTGCATTTTGAAGCAATTCACAGTTAGGTTGCCATTTATGTATTTCAAAGCAGATTCCCACATTTGCGGATTCAAGAGGCTACTCAGTCAAGCATACAATTTTTGTTGTGTATTTTGAGTCATTTTGTCATTCTTGTAGGAGACATTTTTGAATGTCATGTTATGATTGTGGGCCTAGCATTAAAGTACACTTGTGATTTTCAAAGTAGGCCAGTAAAAAGCTCTTAAGGGAGCCTTCAGCAATCCATCCATGCTCAGTTTGGAATCAACTGTTAGAGGACACAAACTTGAACTGAGAAGCATCTTCTTTATTGAAAAAAACATTCTTTTGTTGCTTGGTATTTTGCAATCATACGTACAGAATATGTGTAATATGTATCATTACATGAATTTCATGTGCCAGTACAAAATAACTATAATCAACTTTTTTTCTTTGCTATTTAATTTTTTTTTAAAGTTAAATGCTAAAAAACATTTTAAAATACTAATACAGCATATGCATAATAGTATATACTCCGATGATAAATAGTGCATGGATATCATAACCATGCAACGGTTAATCATGGGAGAAAACCAGACTTACAAAAGTGGTGACAGTTGGAAAGTCACCCCAATTTGTACTTACTCCTTTGATGCTGTTAAGGAAATTGTAGTAATTGTACCTGCATGTCTGTGTGTCTTCATAACCCCCACCCAGGATCTAGACTGCTGGGGAGGTGCTAATAATATTTAAAGTTAAATGCCATCTGTTCCTGGGACATAACCTGAATACCAATATGGCTGCAAATGTTGCAATTAACAGAGCCAAGATGTCAGGAACACCAAAGAGGCAGGCTTTCAGCCTCTTGCTTCAGGAAAAGGGAGGCAGATGTGATGTGAGCAGAGATGGCTTTTTGGCGTTTAAAAAAATTAAATATATAAATAAAAAGAAAAAAACCCACTCCTTGTCCCCTATTTCACTAACTCCATCTGCCCTTGCTTAATAGGATCCCCAGTCTCATTTTTTCTTGGGGTGAAATCAGTTTTGAAATATATAGGCCTTATAAAAGTATATCTGTCTCTGTTTGAATGGTTTACGCAGAGACGAGAGAAGCAGGCAGGTGAATGAGTGTCATGCTGTTTCTCTCCGAAATTAAAGCAAATTGCATTTGCTCTGCCATACAAATTTCGTCGCTGCAGGCGTGTGCTCTGTTTGTGTTTGTGCATGTCACTCTGTGTGCATGAATGAGGGGATAATGCATTTGAATAGTTTGATTAAAAAATATTCACAAAAGACAGACGATGACATTCATATTCTGTACATAACACTTAGGGTACTACCACTGTGAATTCATTTGGAAATCTAATCTATGAGTGGAAAGTTACATCATCCACACCCCAGATCACTGCAAGGATCTTGCTGTCAACACTGATATTTCTTTCGCTCCTTCTTTTTTTTTTATGCAGATGGATACAGAGATCTGCCTCCATCCTGTTAGTGTTTTTTATAAGTTGTTTTTCCTCACACAAGCACACAAAAGAATTTGTGACAAAAAGTTTTACTTGCCTATCTTGACCTCCATAAGTGAGTGTTTCAAAAGGTCTCCTGAAAGCAGTAGCTGCAAAATTTAAAATGCCATCATCCCTTCACTCTCACTTTTGCCTCTTTCCCCCCTCTTTGTCCCTAACACCATGTCGTCAGCAGGGTGGTGAGTAGTTAAGGCCAGCTTTTGTGCGCTCCGGTGGGATCACTGGTGTCACTGTTTGCACATTCAGGTTCATGTGACATTGACCTGTGGGTGACAGTAAAGCTCCATTCTCTGGAGGGTTAGGTGTTGTCAAGGCTGCTGAAAGCGCCACCAGTGACGTCATGCTGTGAGGCATGCAGAATTCAGTGGATTTACTTTAACGATTCAGCCTGAAAAAGGCTGACAGCCCACAGTGACACAATGGCCTGTAATCTATTTAAGATTAAAGTCTGTCTGTGTTTGACAAATGCATACACCTGTATTATCTATTACAAATATAATCATGTAGACAATTATCAACCAGGGGGCAGCAATATCATAATGGATGTTTTATCTATATGTTTATCACCCGAGCCTGCCGTCTGATTATTGCTGCTATGGTCCAGTGGGCATGTTAGAGTGTAAGCTGCGTAGGGATCCAAGCTTTGCTTTCCAATATCAGCTGGTCTCAAAGCTGCCTCAATAATGCATGACGATCAATACGTTGTGGCTTCATGAGTGGGACCGTGTAACTCTGTGCCCGTATCAAGTATTCCTGCCAGCTGCCCGCCGTTTGAAGAGATCTATGCCTTTGGATTTATCAGGCCTCTGGGGAGAAAAGACTGCAGTTTGGATACGAGAAGTGCTATTGTTTGGAATGAAAACAAAGCTAGCTGCGTTGTGTTTGGGGTATCTGTGACATTTGCAGTTTTATGGCAGTGTTTGATTGTTGGCTTTCAGAGAGGCATTCTGAAGAGATCAGTGTTGAATGGGCTTTACACCAATAATCCATCTCGGCTCTATCTTCACCAAACTTTATGTTCAAAGGACTTCCTATTTAAAGATATTGCTGATGTACAATGAAATCTTCTCATGTTGTGGTTGTTAAAGTGGCTCTCACTTTTTCCACATTTTTGTGGAGAGAGGTGTTTGTGTCACTGCTGTTTTTAATGTGATATTAAATGCACCCACTATCTTGCAATGGCAGTTTGGTTTTATAGACAGTGAAGTAGTAGCCAAAAGTGACAAAACTAATTCTTTATTTTTGGGCTCTCCAACAAATTCAGCAAAAATCAACTGATCCAGACAAGTTTCTCATGAGCATTAATGGGAGAATATTTCTCCAATTTTAATTTATCTTTACTGGCTCCATGTTAAATCCAAAATCAATCAATCAATTAACCAATCAATTAATCAATCAATCAATCATTCAATCAACCAACCAATCAATCAATCAATCAATCAATCAATCAATCAATCAATCAATCAATCAATCAATCAATCAATCCATTTTTATTTGTAAATAGCTTTACACAACCAAAGTTGATCAAAGCGCTGGACAGAGACAAAAACAAGGGCAAAAATAAATGAATAAATACAATACAATACATCTATAAATAAATACAATAGAAATTCAAAACTCTTCTAATCACATATAAAGCTCTTAATTACCAAACTCTGTGTCTTAAAGGTTGCAAAGTTCCATATTTCCATGACAGAGCTCTTTGCTCTCAGGCTACAGGGTTATTTGTGGTATTTGTGTAGTTTTTATTAAGTTTATAGCTAGGACTGGCTTGGGTTACCCTTTGCCATCCGTTTAGTTTAGCTGATATAGGCTTAGGCAGCATGATTCGCTGAACACCTCTCTACATCCTTCTCTCTTCACGCTATGTATAAATGTATGATGTAATCGCTGCCTTTCATTTTGAATGAATGAACAAATGAATGAATGGTTTATTTTGAACATATTAAAAAGAACGCAACAGCAGATATGTGTCAGTTATGACAAAAATAAAGAATAATCATCTCAATTCAACATGTTCAAAAATAAGTCAGAGGAAGTCATATAAAAACATGAATGGCTTCCACTGTTTTATTCTATATCCATTTATACATGTACACAAACTTAAACACATGTACAATTCCGTATACTATGCATCATATATGCACACATATTCATACAGTAGACATGCATACACAAACAACTTGAATTTCTCTGTTCTTTCTCAGCAGGTATCCCTGCCTGAGACTTATGGCGCTTGTTGACCCCTCTTCCCTGTCCTCTCAACCCACAACTGGTCGAGGCAGATGGCTGCCGCTCCTGAGTCTGGTGGAGGTTTATGTCCTCTCCTTTGCTTGTCATCCTGTGCATGCTTAGGATGAAAATTTTAATCAAAGACAAGATTTGATGCTCTCTGTTAGTTTCTTTAGCAACACAATTTTTCATTAACACTTTAACACTCACACTAAAAAAAAAAGCAAGACAAAATGTTTTTGTTTTTTTTTGCATTTTTATTTTCCTTTGGACAATATTAATAAGAAACAGTGTTTTTAAACAATTAGCTAAGGGGACAGTTAATGATATAGTAATAACAGTGAAATAGTATTTTTTTTTTTAACTGCAATGGGAAAAAAACACTTACCTCGGGTAATACATATCCAAACCAAGTGGTAGAGATGGCTCAGGTAGGTTTATTTCCACCAATTGTCAATAAAATTAACCGTAGTCACTGAGAATTTTGCTCCAGCAAACGGTAGAGCAGACTGTTAAAGGGTCAATTAGTTTCATTAGAACACATATTAAGAGGCCAAATGTAGATTGCAACAGATTTGACTGATTTCTTGCATCTTTAAACGTTCTTTAAGATGATCTGTCTATCTATGTCACACTGAACTATTTGCAACACTGCTGCTTGTTCCACCAAACAGTTTCAGTAGAGATAAAAAAGCAGGATTTATGATAAAATCATATTGATTCATTGTAATTATTACAAAATTTTACTTTGATGTTCATGATTACATCACAACAAAGACTAATCAATTAAACTGTATTTGGAGAACACTGTAAACTGTTATGTTCTACAATGTGGCCCATCAAATTGATTCTGTATTCTTACAATTAACTCAACCTCTGCTAAGTCCTAAGTTCCTAAGTCTACAAATTTGGGTACTGTGAAATAAATCTAGTAGTCGCACTGAAATAAACTATGTTGTATAAGGTGAACAGGTGCAGCTAAAGCTAACAGAATCCGTGTGCTATGTAGCACTGTGTACAGATGCCCTGCACAGAAAGCTAATCAAGCAAAAGCAAAAATTACGGTGGAAATTTTACCTGGAGTATGTAGGCTTAAATTCAACTGAAAGTTATTCAGTTTCATGTTAATGTTGCACGATGTGAGCACACTTCGTAGACCGTTTACAGCCAGCTTTGTTTCTTGTCAGGTACCACTGAAGCTATCATTTTGCAATAATGGTGTGAGAGCGGTGGTGATATTTACTACATGTATTTGCTCTTTATAACAAATCAATACAATACTCTAATATATCAACTGGAAGGCTTAAATTGTCCCTTGGACATAAGAGTTGTGTTATAGTACTGCTGATTTTTAAATTGACCTTGAAGGGTTTTTAATGCTTTAATATTTCATAAGGCTGGTAGCTACATGAAAATATCCTAGTTGGCTTATTTTCTATGGTTTGGTGATAAGAAATGAAAACATATCAGGGAATCTCTATTATGATATTTACAATGAAATTTTTCAGTGGATGGCATTTACTAGTGTCACACACCTTTTAAGTTTTGTGTGACTTTCACAACTTGACGAACTGTTAAACCCAACAAGCCCCTGGCCGCTCTCCCCTCTGCCTAATGGCCTAGTCTAATGGCTGTTTGTCTTGGTAATTGGGGAGCAACTGACTCTGCAGCAAAGTCTCCGTTATCCTCTTCCCACTGAGATTCTTCTACTGGCCCCCTCTGGGTCCTCTGCTTTGTACGTTCCAGTTTCTGTCCTAATGATATCATAATTTCTGTTTCCTCATACAGTGGACAATGGTTGCCGAGTCTGAAGGTAGCTCTGCAAATGAGTTGGAGATCAAACCAGGGAGGCCATGATGAAAAAGCAGAAGCTTCGAAAATAAAAATATATTCATCAAAGCATAGTGTATTGCTGAATCTTTTGAAATTTTTTTTTTTATGTTTTTGTTGTTGTTTCTCTCTCATTTATTTGTTTACCTCCTCAAGAACCAGGTTAGCCACAATACACCAAGAGCAAATAGATCTTTAATGTTAATGCTATATTTCCTTGCCATGGATGTAAGAAAATGAGTCATTAACTTCACCTAAACACCTACTGTACCTCAGCACTAGCCCAAGGTACACACATATAGAAATGTTCACACATATAGAAATTTAACTGACGATATATATTTTTTCTGGTTGCGTTTTTTGAATATTTTTTATGCATCATGATTAAAGACCTGTTTTTTTTTTTCAATTCACAAAGAACAACTCCTCTCTTTCCACACTCAAAGGAGTGAGACAGTGGAACTCTGTTTGAACAGTCATTTCTCAGTCCTGCTGAATTCATGCTGACGCTCCAGTTTGCTAGGTTTGCTTTCTGAAAACTCCCTTCTCCCTCTTTTTAATCCTCTGAGGGGAGCGGGAAGATGGAGGGAGAAAGAAGGAGAGGTTAGCATTGAATGCTGACAGGGACATAACTTGACTTCCCTGCATACCTTGTTTACAGTCTTGCTTTCTGCTGCTATACCCTCCTCTCTCAATGGAGCCATAAAAAACAAATAGGGGCTTTTAGAGAAATTGCCTGTACACTGAAGATTAATAACAGTTGCACAAGTTCACCCAAGAAAGTCTCCAGAGGCAAGAATGATATTGGAAGATTAAAAGTGCCATACACCTAAATTGGTATGAGTCAGTGCTGAGGCTGCTCTCAGACCAGCTTATTGAGAGTCGAGGCCTTGGTCTACCTGCCAGACAAAGAGCATCATTAAGTATTTACCTCTGCTTGAGGGTCCATCGCTTGAGTATAATGATGAGCCGAGGGTGTTATTGATCGTCTTTGTCTAAGAAGGAGGTGGCCTGAGAGTGTTGACAGGATCAAGAAAAAAAATACAGAATGAGCTAACCTGTGTGAGGTTAGCTCATCGTTTTACTGCTGTAGCTAAAAAGAAGTAAAGACAATCCCTGTTTGACCCACTGCTGTTAATGGACACGAGTAAAATGCTGAGCAAATCTTTTGGGTATTGGATTTACATTAAATGACTGCATGATGTAATGGAGATACCTGAAATTTCAAAATCCATTAAAAAGAACCAGTTTTTATTTTCTTCTTCTTCTTTTCTTTTTCGCCAGCATTCTCCATTTCATCAGCATAGATAGATAGATAGAAAGAAAGAAAGAAAGAAAGAAAGAAAGAAAGAAAGAGAAAGAAAGAAAGAACAAGGCAAGACAATAATTTACTTCATTGCATAGTCTGAAAGTGAATGGGATTAAATAAGTTTATACATTCAGTGTGTTCAGAGAGGAGATGAGAGGATGATGAGACTGCAGAGTTCAGAGCTGCAACGTTCTGACCTGAGGAGCAGTCTTGTGATGAAAAAAAGTTCTGATCCAAAGTCTTCTATGACAAGAAAGACTTTATGTATGTCCTTGAAGCAGCATAGCTGGTCTGTTGGAGAAGGAGCTCTTTTGCTGGTCCAGGATCTGATGCAGAGAGTGCAAAGGGTTATCCAAGATGGATAACAGCTTGTTCAGAGTTCGGTTTGCAGTTGACAAAAGAGTTAACATTGATCAGTTTGATCCTGTCCCTGACCCCTGCAGCTCCCCCCGGCTGCAGACCACAGCAAAGAACAGTACACTAAAAAGGATGCACATGTTGAAAGATCTGCACTTCCTTGAAAAATGAGTCTACTTATACTGCCCATCATGTAGCCTAGCTATATTATGTAAAGTGTAATTAACAGAATACATGATTAATCCTGAAAATAAGGTACAAATTAATTCTAGGATTAAATAAGGCTAAAAAATTAATTGTTGGTACCTTCATTAGATAGCATTGTTTACAAAAGAATAACGAATTAAAGTTTAACTATAAAAGTTTTTTCTGAGATTCAGTTCCCTTTTTAGCTATGCATGTAATCTATGACACCTTTCTAAGATCAGCGGAAATTATATCTCCATGGCAACCATTACAGAGCGTCTCAGAAGTTGCATAGCAACCGCCACTGAAAGCAACAAACGTTAAGTTTTAGAAAGCTTACATTAAGCCTACATTAATTGTTAGCCAGGCAGTATTTCCCTGATTTTGCCGACTTTTGTATTAACGATCTGCGGAAATGTCGAAGAAGACAGCAGAGCTACGGGCTGAAGGCTTTACCGTGAAGTCCTGTATGAAGAACGCAGTGGTAAGTGAAGTTATTTTGTTAACGTTAGCTTAAATGTTAGCTTTACTGTTTAACTGTCACTGTTTACAAGAAAGGGAAAGAGAGAACCTTTTCACTGTAAAGACTGTGACGATGCGAAACAGAGCGGTATTGTGTGTGGTCCATGCAGCCTGGACTGATGTTTTCACCATCAGTGATCTGGTACCACTACGTTTTACTGGTTAAATTAAAACGGGTCAGAGAAAGAGGAATTCAAAATTTAGGGTATTCCTTTCTTTGCCTTTATTCCACTATAACTGATATTTCCCCCGTTCTTCCTCGGTGGGATTTTTTTCTGTTTTTCTTTTTTCTTTTTTTTTATCCATAAAAAGTTATAGATGAGCAAACATATTGCAGCCATAATTATGTTATCTTACAAACGTGAATACGGGAACACGAGTAGGCCTACGCTAAATATTGTGGTCAGACAAGGTTGAAAAGGTTTCACATAAGTATAGAAACTTGATAATTTGTTTAATAACTTTTATAATCTGCTGTTTTTGTTATGATATTCAGCTTCTTATAGGGGCTATCAGAC